>APFE031634821.1:61164-101131 GCA_000404065.3 Pinus taeda
AGCCTTCTTCATTTGGAGACTGTTTGAGCAAATATGGAGCATTGCAGCAAGAAAAGTACGACATATTTGGCCTGTGAAATGCCAATCATGAAAAATGAGTACCTGCTGCAGCAGGAGCTAACACATTCCTTTAGGTCAAAGGATGATCCCAAGGATCAGTAAAGTGCTAAAAAATGAAAGTGTTCAAAAGTGCTCGAAACCGGTGCCAAAACATAGATGTTACAAACCTAAATCCAAAGCAACTTGAAGCATTGAAAAATGATATTGTATGATCTCGATATCGTGTTCTGATCATTTTCCTAAACAGGTAAAATTTTTACAAGTTGGGCACAGGACTGCTGACTGGGCAGGTTAACTATGTTTCTTGGGACAATGGTAGGCTTCCAAGTGGCCTCCCTAGATTAGCTCGAAATGGCAGTTTATGATTGGTTGTGGATGGACCAATGAATGTGTGTCACGTGGCCCAATCACAGGATGCCACATGGCACCCTAAGGTTGTGTAAAATTTTGGTTAAGGGTCGAATTGGCCCACACGGGGTTCAAACTCAACCCTTGGAGTAGATAGAGAAAAGCCTTTACCTACAGGCTGCGGGTGGGTCTTATTATGTATAGGTGCAAAAGTCTATTTGAAATTTCGAAGGATGAGCAATGGTAAACGGGGCCAGGGAGAAGCCATGGCCCCCAGTCACCTCACACCCACAAAACCACAAGTGTAGGAGCCAAGGGCTTAGGGCTTAACCCTGGTCCAAGGTCATGAGACCGGGCACATAACCATGACAGAGGTAGATTCTAGTGCTCGTAGAAGAGGGGGCTTGGGATAAGCCCTAGGTCGTGGTCTCATGAGTCACCACGGGACCAGAAGCGGAGGCTTTGAAGGAAGATGAGGGGATAAGGGTTATTCCTAGCCCAAGTCATATGTGGTTGTCAAAACCATGGGCACGGAGTAGATAAAATGGCAAGCGGTTTGGCGTGGGGATTCGAGGGCCAGCCCTGGGTTCTATGTAACCTTGAAACTGTGGCCTGAGAACATGGGGGCTATGTCGATAGAGGCAGACGGTTAGCCCTAACCCTTGGGCATATGGACCATGTGGCCCTATTTTTCCACTTGAAGGGGTCATTGGGTATTTAAACTGTTCAATAATTTTCACCCAAAATGACGTGAATCTTGCTGGCAGCGGGTGAAAATGTCTCTTGGCGGTTCCAGAAAAGCGAAATTTATAGAATAGTTAGTAGGGAAGTCCAGTTTGTAGAGCAGTTAGCAACAAAACTTCTCTAGAGCTTAACTTTCTCAGTTTTTGGCCAAATTGAGCCCAACAAGAGCCCAACTTGGGGTTTTTGACTATTATAGAGCTATTGGAGACATTATTTTTACATTATCAGCACCGTAAATCCATGTAATCATAAATTTAAGCACTTAATGAAAGAGGCCCAACATTGGAAGTTGGACCGGGAGATGTAGCCCAGGAGGGGTGAAATCCTTTATCATTTTGCTATCTTATGTTACTGTATATGGTATATTTGTCTCTTTTTTTATGTTGCAAAATGAGTTTTAAAACCATTATTTTATGTGCTTTTGCAAAGTGATCCATTTCTTAAAATACATAAAATTTTACTTGCATATTTCCTATCACCTTCAAGTTTGTAATACATATCAGTTTGGTATCATAGCTCAAGGTTATTTTGAAGGTTTGATTTTGTTTGCAAGTGTTTTCTAATTCTTACAAGGTTGAAGCTGAAAAAAGGAGAAGGTTTGCTTGTAGATCCAAATCCTCAAGTGGGTTCAAGGAAGCCACACATATCTCAAGCTTCACCATTCATGGCACCTGAAGAAGGTCATGAAGGGATGTCTGAGGATGAGAGAACTTTCAGAAAATCTTTCTTTCAAATGTCTGATATGGTGAGAGGAACTCAAGGTTGCAAGGAGAAACCTCAAAACCTCCAAAAGGAAATGGAGGAAATGGAGACAAACCTGCAAAAGGGAATGGAGGGGATGGTGACAAGACACTACCTTCACCTCGATCCTCACCCTCATCTTCTTCTATCTCAGCCCCTTCACAAACACCTCCATATTATCCAAAGGGACATGGAAAAACTCATTTGTTAAAGCTTGACATGAATTTTTAATTGCCTATGTACAATGGAGAGGTAAATGTTGAGAAATTGGATAATTGGGTTCGTTAGATTGAAGTGTATTGTAGGATACAAATAATCAAGGATGATGCAACCAAAATTCAACTTGCTTCTCTTAGGTTGGAAAGTGCATCACGCATTTGGTGGGAGGAAAAAACTCAAGAGGACATGAAGAAAAGTGGTAAGGTTCTATCATCTTGGAATGATTTTGTTATTACATTAAGAAGGCAATTTTATCCATTAGCATACATAT
The DNA here is from genome assembly GCA_000404065.3 of Pinus taeda. Classification (NCBI taxonomy): domain Eukaryota; kingdom Viridiplantae; phylum Streptophyta; class Pinopsida; order Pinales; family Pinaceae; genus Pinus; species Pinus taeda. The sequence goes on from APFE031634821.1 coordinate 63,548, forward strand.
AAAAATCTATAATGGATTGGAAAAACTTTAGGAAAGATAATGGTCAAAGTGTGCAAAGCTATACTCAATAATTTAGGAAAAGAGCTTTTATTTTGGGTATATATTTATCCTCTCAAGACACTCTACTAAAATACATTGGAGGTTTAAGTAGTTATTTGAGACACACAATTCTCATCTTTAACCTTGTTAGCACCTGGATCTATCTCAGGCTGAAGGAAGGCAGGTCTAGGGTAACATCAAACCATGCTTAACCTAGTAGCTAGCCCTACTAGGTCGGGAGAGGGATCTCTCCTTGTCAATCTGAATTAGAATATCAGAAACTAGGGCTTGAGATGACTGAAATGAATGTTGATTTTAGGCTAGGTATATCAGGTCAGAGGATTTTGTTTGATTTTGATGGTTGGTTGCTAGATCAAATGAAGAAGGAAGCTTTGGGTCTGGGAAACCAACTCAGATTTGCAGGATGTTCTGTGGGGTGAGGTAGGTAGGTGTTTTGGCACTTTGAATTGAGTGTGATAATAAGTCTAAGACTAGTGAGGAATTGTAGAGAGCATGCAAAGTTCATGAGTCCTCTTCAAACAACAGAAAACATTAAGAACTAAATGTATTCCCAAGGCAGATCACTAAATATCAATGGATTCCACCTATCTATCTTGATTCATTTAGTTATGAAGAAAGAAATAGATGTTGGCACATATAACACATAAGAGAAACTAAATAACAAAGGAAGAAACAATGCCAAGACACATTACCACAAGAATCCAACAAAATGCTGCAAAATCCTGGTTCATTTCCTTGCCAAACTATAGAAGTGATTTATAATGAAGCTCAAAGCATCCACAAGAGTCCAACCTTTACAAATGACTAAGAAAGTACATAATATAGGCATCAAACCACCTATGCTAGCCATCAGGGGTCGAATCCATAAGAAGAGGTGTTGTTTTGAACCATATCTAAACTAAGAACAAGAATATAGGCAGTGGAACAACTTGCCTATAAAACCATGGAAACTGATTCATTCAACGTCAAACCACCTCTAAGTGATGTTTCTATTAGAGTCGGTCTCGTCAGCTCTCCATCAGAGATCAAAATCTCTTTATTGCATTTCATTTTTAGGTGTCTCGCTCGATTCACTCAGTTGCATTTCGCTAGGGGCATGCCATAATCTGACGGAAGGGTCTTTTGATTCATTACCCCTCATGCCTTGCCCTGCTGGCTCAGGTATGTTCATTAAAATCAAGTTTTAAAGTCACTTACAGTCTTGTTTTAGTCTTTTGATCAACAAGAGTCATTTTTCAGTCACTAGGTCTAGGGTTTCACAAATTGTGTCTTCAAAATGTCCAATAATGCCAGCAGGCTAGTGGGAGGTTCTAAACAAGCTCTTATTTCACAAAATTTCATTGTCATATGGATGGATTATGACTTTTCTTCAAAACTGTTTTGAAGAAAATTCGACATTTCGTCTTTTGTAATAAATTATCATGTAAATTTCAATTTCAGTTCTTAGATATTTCAGATGCAGCCCTGTTCATCCTTTGTCGAAACTCAATGCCATCATCCCTGCAAAAAATTGACAAGAATTTCATCATTTTAAGCCAAAAAATCAAAGAGGAAATAAAAAGAACAGAGTTATATTGAAATGAAAAATTGCCAAAGAAAAAACATAAGAAAATGGGGTTTTGAGAAGCAAAAATCAAACCCATCACTGTATAAGTCATTTTCATTGTTTGAAACACCATTGGTATGTTAAGAGATCGATTGAAGTGGACTTGAGTTTGAAAAGAGTGAATTTTGTGTTGGAGAGCCAAAACTGTGTGCAGGAAGTGCGTGCGGCGCATTGGAGGAGGTCATGGTGCACACAGGCCGCGCGACGCATTGGGTGCAAATCCACAGTGATTTTTTGCACAGTCGCGGCGCATCCAAGAGGTGCGGCGCACAGGACCTCCAAGGCAAAAATCATCATGGCTTCACTAAAAATCAAACCCATCATTCCATTAGACATGTTCCTTACTTGAAACTTCCATTGCTTCCATTGCTATGCCAAGAGGTCAAAGGATATCGACTTGAGGGTTAGAGGGGCGAATTTTGTGTTTGAAGGGCTGAGACTATTCATTGAAGGGTTGTGCGGCACATTGGAGGAGGTCGCAGCACACACAGGCTGCGCGACGCATTGGGCGCAAATTCTCAGTGTAAAATTCCACTGTCGCGGCGCATCCAGGAGGCACGACGGACTGGGTTTATGCGCGGTGCACAGAGCCTACAGGCCAATGTTATGCCGATTCTATCATCACAACTCACAAAAATGCCATTTTTCTACTCCAAGTAAGTTCAAGCGTGCTTCTATTGAATTTAACTTGTGTTGGGTGATTGTTTGGAGGGAGAATTCAAAGGTTTGAAAGTTTGAAAATATAAACCCTATGTATATATCAAAAGCTGCTCCTTTGGGTTTTAAGTTTGGTGTTTTGAAATTATGATGGTGGTGCCAACTCTCCTTTCCCACCTGTGATATTTTCCCATGCCCTAACCACCCAAACCACTCATATCCCAGCTTCCCATTTTCCCTATTCTATAATCATATCATTTCCCTATCATCGTTCTCCCTCTCCTATATCATTTATCACTATGTCATTCCCATATCATTCCATAAATCCCTACATCCCTAAAAGTGACTGTTTTCCACATTTCTTCACTTGACAAACTCCATCATCTGCTTTTCCCACTATCCCATATTCCTCACAGTCCTATTTCCCTTTGGCACATTCGGCATTGAAAACACATCACCTATTTCTCTTTGTCAAACCAATCAAACATACACATTGCAACACCATGACATAGATAGATTTGTCATATGAGCAAGCATATGAGCAAGACAGTGACTCAACCACTGAGCTTAGTGCGTCGAGAAGGCCTCGTAAGGGTGGCAGACATGTCAGAGAAGAGCCCACCTCCTTGACTCAATTGTAGGCCTGCCCGCTTGCAATGAAATCCTTTCAACAACAGTCATGCTTTCAGTATTGTGAGATGATTGCTCAAATCCAACATCATCCAGAGTTAGTTCGGTTGTTTGTTTTGCATCTGCATGATGGTCATGTTACTCTTTCTGGAGTAAACTTTCACCTTGACACCAGAAACCATCTCTCAGGCCACCAGGATACTGAATATAGGCGAAGAGTGGAATAAGAGACAACAGCTGGATAGAGCATATTATGAACCATACATTAGGCCTAAATATTTGAGGTAGCTTAGGAGAGTATTCCCACTCCAGTTTCTGAAGGAATCTTATGTGCCATTGATGAGACTTATTATCAGATACTTTAGTTGTGAAGGCCGCTTCTCACGCCTTTATGCATACCATATCAGGTTATTGATGCATTTCACGAGAGTGAGGTTGATGAACATTCCATATTTCATGTGGCGAAACATCGAGAGGATGACTACTCTTGTTCAGAAGAAGACTCATGAACAACAGTACAACAACATTTACCACTATGCGCTCATCAAAATTTTGGTGGTTCATCAGCTTGGATTACAGGGCATCACTTGGGATGATTTCATTTCCTGTGAGTTTTTCAGAGTTTCATAGGGACCTCCAGAGGCTGGGCATGAGACAGGTGGACCTTCTCATAAGCTTGAAGGCCATGATCCACACATTTCTACTATCCCAGTTTGCATTACCTATCAGAGAGGCACGAGGGGATTGTTTGCAGCAGCTCGATGAGTACTATCTCCACCTGGGGTGGAAGGGGTCTCGTTGCTGTCATCAGCAACACAGGTATAGGTACAGGATAGAGGCAAAATACCAATGCAGGATGAGGGGCCTTTAGGTGAGCGAGACTTTATTCTTATTCAGGATGATGTTACAGACATGGGCTTACAAAATACACATCTTAGAGAGATCATCCAGGAGCAGCAGACAGAGATCGAAGCCTTGTCCCTTGACTTTAAGAGGACTAAGTGGACTATGAAATACTTAGAGAAGAGGAACAAATAGCTTGAATATCAGCAAGCAATCATGGAATTGCAAAGCATCCGCGAGAATCGCCAAGCTGCCCAAAGGAGGAGAATTGAGCTCACTTCATTGGAGTAAGAGATTAATGATGATCGGGAGTCTTGGCTCGAGAGAATCAATATCCACTTGGAAAGATTGTTGAGACACATGGTTTTCCATTATAGGGCATGAAACATGAATTCCAAAGCAAGGATCAAGAATCTAAAGGCGAAATTTAGAAAGGCATCAAAAAGACAAAAAAGGAAAAAAGAGCATGATCGGCTTCAAATCTTGGCCGAAGCTTCTTTGGCTAAGCATGAGACTCAATGATGGACCTATAGTCCAAATTTCAGCAAATTTGGAGAAAATTTTGTCAATTTTGAATTTTTGGGCTTCAAAACAGGTTTTTCCGCCCAACGCGTAGTGCCACTTGGCGCGCACTTATAATTGGGAGGTCTCCAGGGGGAAAAATTCACATTTTTGGATTTTTCATCAAAAGTTATGCATGTTCATGGATTACCTAAGGATATCATCAAGTTCTGGGTTGCCTAAAGGGTGAAAAACATCTTGAAAATGGCCTTTCTGCCACTTTTTCCACACATAGGAACCAATCTTGGGAGAATGAAGTTTTGGAGGGGAAAATGACATCCAAATCCAGAAATTCTACTTGGGTTAGAAAGTAGATAGGCAAGGATTTCTAACAAGATATCCTGGGCTCAATTTTTACTTCTAGAAGTGCCTCAAAATCAGCCCCAAATTTGTGCTACGCATAGAGATTTTGGTCGCGGCGCATAGAGGATTTTTGTCTATTTTTCACTGCACAACTCAGAAATTCGCCCAATTTTGACTAGTTTTTCTTTTTGATGTAATTATTGATATATATTGATGTAAGTTGATGACTATGATGTAGTTTTGGCACATATTTACTTGTTCTAGAAGATTCATTCACTAAAAAGTGAAACTTTAATGAATGAATCAGTTTCCTATCATATAAAGGCAAGTTGTTTGATTGCCTAGATTTTAGTGCTTTGTTTATAATTGGTTGAAACAACTCCTAGAATAATGAGCTCGACCCCTAGAGGCAAGGGAATGGGTTGGGATAGTATATATCATGTATTTTCTAAGTCATTTTCAGGGTTGGACACTTGGGTTTGCTTGGCACTTCATTGTACATCTGATTTCTGCATTTTCAGCAAAGGAAAGACCAGGGTTTTGCAGCACTTGTTGGGATCCATGTGGCTCTGTGTTTTGATGGTGTGTTTTTCTATGTAATTTTAAGTTCACTGATGTTTATGTGTATCAATTTTCCTTCTCTTTACTTCTGAAATTAAACAAATGAGTGATTAAGGTGGAATTCACTAGACTACTATGCTCTACCTTGAAATTTGGTTTAATTTTCAATGTTTTCATCTGTTTGAGGAGGACCCTTGAGACTCTCTTGCCCTCCTTAGCTCCTTACCAATCTGATCCATTCATTTATTAATTCTAAAGCATCAAAACAATTGCCTTCCTTGCCCCATTCAGAACTCTGCAAAAACTGTGCTTCATCCCCGGACCCAAATTTGCCTCTCCCATTTTCCAACTCAAAACCCCCAAAAACTCAAATTCAATCCTTGCACTACATACCTAGACTAACATCAGTTGTAAAATCAGTCATCTCCATCCCTATCGATTATCTTTACTGAGATTGACTCGGAGAGAGCCCTCTCCTGTCCTCGTAGGGCTAGCTACGAGGCTGAGCGTGGTTTGATGTGGACCTAGAAGCTTACCTTTTCAGCCTGAGGTAAATCTAGGCTTTAATAGTGTCTACCCCCTAAAGTCATTTTTCATCAAATTTACATCATATTACATCATTTACCATCACAAATTTACCAAGGATAAGAGAAAAAGTCAACTGGTTGTCAAACTAGGCGAAATTATGAGTTTTAGGCAAAATTGGCAAAAATTGCCTGATGCGCAGTGCCGCTTCATGACTGATTTTGGAGGTCTTTCACTTCACCAAATCAGGCCCAAGATAGCTTGTTGGAAAGATCTACTTGTCTCGTTTTTGGAACAGTTTGAATTTTCTGATTTGGAGTTGATTTTCTACTTCAAAAATAATTTCTCCCAAGACTGCTTCCTGTGGTTCCAAAAAGTGGCAGAGAGGGCATTTTTTAGGTGTATTTTTCCCTTTAAGTGAGCAAGATCTCCTCCAAAATTTATGCAACTTTTTGGGTTTCATTGTTTTTTCATAAGGAATCCAAAACAAAAAGCCATTTGGAAAAAGAGTGAGCCAATGTAATGCGCAGTGCCACTGCTAAAATTTCCTGTGTTTTTATGTACAAAATTGCAAAATGACAAAAAGTTCCCAAAATATCTTCAATGTGGTGGCTAGAGGGCAAGCAAGGAGTTCACTCATGCTAATACGTTCCTCCCTAGTGATTTTTCCACCCTTGTGAGGCTTCCTGGACTACACATTTCTTTCCCTTGAGCTATCACTAAGTGTATCTTCTTCAAAACTTGATTCACTGCTTCTTTCCATGCTTGTCTTAATGATGTAATGTGATGATGGTATGTTGAATAATGACAATGGGCGGGGACAAAGAAGATGAGTATGAAGAGATCTTGCAGATGTGAAGTGGAGTAGGGGAGTGAAAGGAAAGATTTAGGAAACTAAGGTTTTGACTTATGAGGGACTTAGGGTTTAATGAAGGGAATTAGTTTCTTAAGGGAATAGGGAAAGGGAGAATGGAATTAATGGGTAGTTTTAGGGCAATGAAGTTTGGGAAGAGGCACAAAGGATGCTGGTTTTGTAATAAGTGAAAAATTTTCAATGAGGTGAAAATGTATGAAGGCAAGCTAGGGTTTTGATTTTAAGAAGCAAAACTCATGAACAAAACATGAAGAAAACTAATTTCAGCTCAAGATAGATGAAAACTTAATTGTAGGAGTGAAATGCAACATTTGGGAGAGTTTGGGATAAATTTGAGTGATTTTAGAAACTCCTTAGCCAATGCGCAGTGCACTAAGCCCAATGCGCAGCACACTGAGCCCAATGCACAACGCTTGTGTAATTTAACGCTAGCAAAAATTGCCTGATGCGCAACGCTCCTTTGCTGTGCAACGCCAACCCTCTGATGCACAACGCCAGGAAAACTTGCTACAAATTTAAGGTTTTCTTCCTCCTTTGCTCAATTTCTCTTCAAAATGCGATTTTGGCTCTCTGTTTGACTTTTTGCACAATGAAAGGAGTAGCTAGCATGAATTTGCTTTATATATGATACATTTTAATTTTTTTCCATTGCAAACCCACTTTTATAAAGTCTTAGTCACTTTTTCTCAAAAAAATTGTTTTTCATTTGAAGTTTGACTTTTTCTTGACAATTAGATGGACTGATGCCCTGGTGCTTTTGTTTTTGTAGTGGTAGGAGTTGGCAAGGTGACCAGGAATAGCTGCTGAGCTTATTACATATAGAAACACTTAAATTACATGAAATTTTACAAAAATAGAAAAACTTTGTTTTCACCTCAAAATAGAGTTTTGAGATAAAAAAGATTTATTGAGAATTTCAGAAGTAAAAATATGATTTTATGAACTCATTTATCCTCCTCATGTGCCTGCTGACCTTTTTATTCAATTTTGGATGACCATGATGATAAACCCTAGACCTATTGAACTAAACCCTAAAACTGAATGAAATGAACTGAAATGACTATAAATGGTTGAAAATAGGTTTTGAATGAGCCAGTAGGTATATGACATGAGGGAAAATGAAATGAAACCACTACCATCAGCTGATCCATGACCTAATGGAATTCAGTTGGTCAGATGAGACACCTAATATGAATGCAAAAGAGTAATTTGATCACCGATGGCAGTGTGAAGACACTGACACTAACAAACCCTACAAATCTAGATGAAGTATGTGTACATGAAAATCATTTAGAAGAAAGAAGGAAGAGTGTTCCCCAAGAGGGCAAGAAAAATCCATTCAAGAGTGGAGACAAAGGAAAGGGGAAATTCAAAGGCAAGGGGAAGAACAATGCTTCAGTCAAGGAGGGAGAAAAAGTCACATGTAAAAACTATTCAAAAGAAGGCCATGAGGAAGACCACCATTGGAAAATTCATCTTGAGATAAGACCCAAAAAGTTTAACAACAAAGGGAAACAAAAGAGCGCTACAAATACACAACATGATTTAGGATCTGATTTCGGGGATGAAACAAAGATCACAACCATGTGATTTAAAGGTAAGGACTCTATTGCAAGTATTAGTTCCTCTAGTAACCTCAATTAAACTCAACATGAAAAATAAAGAATAGAGTTTTTCCACATTAGATTCATCTCAAAACATACCGAGATAGATACTTTGTTTGATAGTGGATCACAAGAAAAACTTATTTTAGCAGACATTATTAAGAAATTAAACTTGGAAACCATTCCTCATCCTAAACCTTATAGGATTTAGGTTGGATATGTGACAATGCAAAATTACATGTGACAAAGAGAAGTAAACTGGAATTCGCCATTACTGCAAACTTCGTAGATGAGGTAGAGCTTGATGTAATTCCACTTAACATTTGTGGTATTGTTTTGGGAAGCCCATATCTATATGATAGGAGAGCCATCTTTCATCGCCATGAGAACAAATATCATTTGTTTAAAAATGGGATTGAGTATATTGTTAGAGCACATAGAAAGAAGTTGAATTTATCTCTTGTGAATGCTAGACAAATGAAGAGGCTTGTTAATGCTTGTTACACAATATTTTGTCACGCCTCCTGCACTTCCTTGTGACATACTCTGAAGTGCCAGAAACATGACCAATATACAGTATACTAATCCATGTATATAGTTCAGATCCTCCCTAAGACGTTGATTGGAAAATGCCTTGAGATTCCCCTGAAGGAAATAACTCTTAAACCCTAATTTGAGGATCATCACTCTATGAGGTCAAAAACCGTGATGATAGCATGTTGCACTATGCCAGACCCATAATGACATCACTCTATTTACTCATATACCCGTGATGATCCCAAAAAGGCACTTTTCCCATGGAGGATGAGAAGCTTCATGATCTAGAAGCTTCCAGAGCAGTGAGCTGGAGGTTGTTCGACGTAGATGAGGTCGAATTCTCACAACATGGCCTCTTGGTCTTATCCCTATGAGCTACCTCCTTGACATAAGGTCTAATCCTATCCTTGGAGAGATCCTAACTCTCTTTCTCAGCCTATATATTCATCATTTCCCACAACAACATTCTACAATGGCAAGGGCTTTTGTCTATATAATCAAGAAGACAGTCTACAACAACAAGAGAATTTATGGTAAGTAATATAGTGAGACTAATTTGGATCCTTATCTGAATTTCTTAAATAATTTCATAGTCTCATACTACCCACAATCTTGGTGCTATGTTGTTGGGATCTTGGTGCCACAATATGATTAAGTGATCCTAGTCAAAAGATGAAGTCTCGATGCTAGATCACAGTGCTCAGAACTCAGGTACATGGCAGCACTTTCAGTGCCTCTCAGATTCTCATTCTATGTCATATAGTGATCTCAATAATCTCACAATGACATGATCTCAACATATGAGTGATAGTCACAACCTCGGATTGAATCCTTTTCTATAAAGAATATGGTCTTGAAAACTCATATTCCCATAGCTTGAGGATGCATACTCGATGACATATAGAAGCAGATCATCTACAACATAGTGCTCAGAAATAGGTGATGATTGTAGCAAGTGACCCCAATGCTCTATGATTCTACATGATGTTTCATACTGCAAGGTTTCATAGTCCACTTGTGTGATAGCAATGTAATGCCATCTCAATGTTAATATATTCTGACACATAGGAAAGAGTTAATTATAACTTGATCTAGTGTAGAGTTAGGTAAAGTGTGTTTCTTTACTATGTACATTTGTAACTTACAATCTGATGGTCACGATATTTTCTACACATGAAGTGATCCGACAATTCATTCTCTCCTCGGTATTACCGATACATGATATGTGGCTTAACACACAATTAGTCCATGATATCTATTTAAAGAGCATGGAGGGTCATTTGTAGCATGACCATTAATGAGAGAAGATTATGTAAATTTTCTTTCTTTTATTAATAAATTGCCTGAAGTGGTCATATTGGCTCAGGTCATGGATTGTTTCCCTCTTTCAGGGTTTTAACCATGTCAAGAATACTGGTGTATTGATCTGTAATCTATTTGTGAGTGGTTTCCTTTGGTGTTCTATCTGAGGAACTCACCCTGTAAATTCCTACATGGTATTAGAGTGAAGTTGAGGTCCGCATCTATTGGTGATCCAAATCTGAAGCTAGTACAACGACATCTGACTGTCGTTTCTTATATCTACTATTTCTGACTGCTTTCGGGCCGAGAGAACTACTCTATTGTGTTAAGAGCATCTATTCCATTGAGCAACCCCTTTCTTTTCACGCAAAAAAGTTTCTAGTAGCCCTAGCTATGTCTTTTCTAAGATCTGGAGGTATGCAACCTGTATTTGCAGTTTTAGTTATTCATCTCTCTATTTATTTCGGTTTATTTAGCTCTTTATTTTTTTATTACCGGATCTATACCTTTCATTTCTGCGTATTCTATTTACCCCACGACTCTGCTCAATTTGGGCAAATCAGAAATAGAAAGGAAGGATTTTTCTCATGTGTATGCTCTTTTCCATTGCACCTTAGTGTGATCTCGGAAAATCAGAAACATTGAGGAAAATATTTATTTTTCAGTGAAAGCTAACTTCAAGCCATAAGGTTTGGTTTTTTTTACATTTCCGTGTTGGGTTGTGTGGTTTTTTTTTTTGTAGGCAAAAATGTATTTTTCAAGTAAGTAAACACCCCAAAGCTTCAGTGACAAAAAAAAAAAAAAAACCCCTTCCTCTTTTCCAAAAATTACTAACTTTTTAAACTAGCTCACTTGGTCCAAAGTTACTTTATGAGAATAGAGGCATTAGGTTCAAGTCTTTCTTTTTGTAGAGTTACTTTTTCAAAAAGAACATGTAACTTATGTTTTAAAGTTACTTTATGTGAAAGTGTTCTCACCCATTATAAAAAGTGAGTCACTTATAATTCTAAAGTCTCTTTATCTTTTATTTAAGTTACAATTTAGTGAGTAGCTCATAAAGTACCATTGTAAAAGTGACTTTCACTTATTAATAAAAGTGGATCACATAAAATCCTTTTAAAGTGACCTAATTTGATTAAGTTTGGAATAAGGGAGAGGGGGTGGGGATTTTTTTTAAATATAACATTATCATTCACTTCCGCACATTCACACACTTCGTCGACATCTTCAACAACTTTTCTTCAAAAAACCATTACTTCTTCATCCGGAAGCCATTTTCTCAGCCATTTTTTTTAATTAGCCTAATTTTTTGAGATATTTCAATTGTAACACTAAGTTGTAGCATCTACAGCTCCAGTTTCTGTTAAAATGGAAATTCCATGCCAAGTTATTCTTGACAGCACTAACTGCTTCCAATGGTGGTCCTAAATTATGGATTTACTTAGAAGTAAAGGTCTTTATAGAATATTCTCAGGCCAAGAAACTAAACCTAAAGGTGTAGATAAGGTAGCCAAATGGGAAAATAGGCATGATGAAGCATGAAGGTTGATAGGGATGTCTATTTCTCCGGACCTTAGATTCCATATCGCAGAACTTGATACCCCTAATGAAGCAATGAAACAACTCACTAAAGTTTTTGGAATTAAAAATGAAATTAGAGCCCATCAACTCAAAAATGAGTTGCTTACGTTGGACCCTAATAGTTTTTCTTCCATTGAAGAGTTTTTGTCCAAGTTCAAGACCCTTATACTTCTCTTAGAAGGTGTTAAGGTTAAGAAATAAGATGGTAGTCTTATCTATTCTGTTCTTACTAAATTGGGACAAACCTACTCTGTGTTTGTTTCCACCTTCCATTCTATTAGAGAAGCATTTATTTCTCATGGACAAGACTACAAGTCTCCCTCTTTTGATGCCTTTTGTGATTCTTTAATAAGAGAATAAGAAAATATCTTACATCTTGGTCTTCTTAATCTTGGAAACCCTTCTAAGAAAGCCTTAGCCACCCAACAACAACCAAATTCAAAGAATCCTAAGAAGCAATACCCTAAAAAGAATGGTCCTAAACCAAACAAGGGTCCTAAGCAATTTCAGTCTCAAAATGAAAAATCATTTCAACAAAATGATAAGGCAAATAAAAACAAAGGGAAGAAGACTAATAGACATTTCCACTTTTGCAATCGAGATGCCCACTTAGAATCCAAATGATTTAAGAATATAGAAGCCTTGCAAAAAGCAATGAAGAAGCATAGCATTCATTTGGAGCACTCTTCAACTTCAACTTCATCTTTAGGAATAACAATTTTTGCATGTGGTTGTCAAGCATCTTAGTCTGGTTATGCACTAGATGTGTTTTATTCTCATTCTCATGAGTGGCTTATTGATTCAGGAGCTTCTTATCACATGGCCAAAAACAAAGCCATGTTTTCTTCTTTAAATGATTGTAACACCAAAAATATATATGTTGGCAATGATAGATCTCTTAGTGTTGTAGGGAATGGAATTGTTCATCTAGACAATGATCAATTTAATGATGTATTAGGTGTTACAACCTTATCCTACAACCTTCTATCTATATATTAGATAACTCATTCACATGAAGGTAAAATCGTTGAATTTTCACCTCACAATGTTGTAATTAAGGAGCCAAGAGATCCTAGACAGATTTTAGCTACTGACATTGCTGATGATTCTACAAGGTTGTATAATTTTAACAACTTTGGCTCATCAACTCTTCCCTTGGTATTTGTTGCTCATAATGATGAAGCGAGCAAACTTTGGCATGAGCGATTTGGTTACTTAAACTATCACTCCCTTCAAAATCTATGTAAAGAAAATATGGTGACAAGTCTCCCTATGGTATCTTGCTGAGATGGTGTTTGTTTCAGATATGTACTCAGAAAACATCATCAGTGTAGTTTTGAAAAATGTGTCTCTTGGCATGCCTCAGCCCCTTTACAGCTTGTGCATAGTGATTTATGTGGTCCACTTCTAGTTGTTTCATTCTCTGGCTACAAGTATTTCTTAACTTTTATTGATGATTTCTCTAGAGGCACTTGGGTATACTTCTTAAAACTCAAGAGTGAATTCTTTAACATGTTCTTGGCCTTTAAGGCCTTTGTTGAGAAACAATCTGGACATCAAATTCTTAAGCTAAGATCTAATAATGGCGGAGAATGTGTTAACAACAAATTCATCAACTTTTGCACTGAGCATGGAATTAAAATGCAACATATTGTTCCATATACTCCACAACAAAATGGTGTAGCTAAAAGGAAGAATCACACCTTAAAGGAAATGGCTAATTGTATGCTTCAATCTAAAGGACTTAGTCTTAATTTTTGGGAAGAAGCAATTAACTGTGAAAATTGCATAGTAAATTGCACGCCTACTAAGTTTTTAAAGAATATCACTCCAGAAGAAGCAAGGAGCTCAATTAAACCAGATGTAAGTCACTTTCGTGTTTTTGGAAGTGAAGCATGGGCCCATATTCCAGATGAGAAACATAAAGCTTTAGAACCTAAGAGTGAAAAATGTATTTTTTTAGATATTCTGAAGATGTCAAAGGATATAAACGTATTCCACATAAGTCCAAAAATGTTGTCGTTAGAAGAGATGTAAAGATTTTTGAAAATATATCGATGGACGTGCCAACTCTCTTTATCCCTTCTACTTCTGAAAATATTTCTTCTTCAGATGAAGACAGTGAGGATGAAAATTCTCCCCCACCTTCTTAATATCCTCCTTTAGCTCCTCAACTTTCGAAATGGGTATGTGCTACTCGAGATGCAGCAAGTGCTCTTGTAGGTGATCCTATAGATTGGCAACATACACGTTCTCAGTTCAATATGGCTTCTTCTTTACTGGCTCAAGCTTCAATGATATATGATCCTGACACCTTTGCAGAAGCTTCAAGCCATCCAGATTGGGATGCAGTTATGAATGAAGAATATCAGTCATTATTGGAAAATGATACATGGGATCTTGTTCCTCTTCCAAAGGAACGAAAACTTGTTAGATGCAAATGGGTTTACAGAACCAAGTATGGACCAGATGGAAAAGTTGATAAGCATAAAGCCTGTTTTGTTTCTAAGGGTTTTTCACAAGTTGAAGGCATTGGCTATACTGAAACCTTCTCCCCTGATGCCAAAATGAACTCTCTCCGCCTGTTGAAGCACCAAAAATTGGGTCTACAACAAGGGGGATAACCACTCGGTTTGGACCTTGAAAGCAACTCCTTTTCCATTTGGGATAGTGGCTCCAACTGGGGGTATTGAGACCAGTTTCCCAATTTTGTTTATGATGAGATTAGGGGAGTGATGTTTTCTTTTCTAATGATTTATGAAGAGAATGATTTAATCTAAATCTAGTCTAACATATGCAATTTTATTCTAATGAAAGGAAACATCTAATTCTAAAACTATCCCAGGATTAACTCTTTACTTATGCGATCTAAAATAGTTTCCAGCATCAATCAATAATAAAGATCATTCAATTTCTACGAGAAAAGAATCCATTTAGAAATGAATTGTTTCGTATAAGAAATTAGCCGAAACAATTATGATAAACATATCGCATAATAAATCATTCATACACTGAGCATAAAAAAAGTAGTTATCATCATACAAAAGTGCAAAAATGATAACTAGACATTTAGGCTTTCATATATAGACAACTGAAAATAACATATCACTTGGCACATAAGCAAAAATTATTAAGAGATAAAAGTACCATTGATAATAGGTCCTGCTCATGAGCTTCGACGATTTAGATTTATCTTCAAATAATTCGATATCCACTAAGAGTACAAAAGTGCATTTTAGTAGCAGACATTAAACACAGATATAAATAAATCTCGTTCCATTCATTTATCAAAACCTCCTAAGAGAGGGCAAAAGTGCATGTTCTGAAGAATTGTTTTTGACAAATTTCTGGACCCCTCTCTAAATGCATGAGAGGGGTTTAAATACTACTAAATAAAGACTAAAAATAGTTATTACAAAAATGTAGGAGGAGGTTTAAATGACCGTCCTTATTCAAAGCAAAAATAAACTGAAATTAAACTAGAACTGTATCTATGATCAATTATGCATTTGTTCCCAGAAGTGGAAATTGAGATTGAAAAAAAATTGACTTCATGGGGAGAAACTGACAGAGGTGGATGAAGAGCTAGGGTTTCAAGTTTATGCAAGTGTTGAACTCCATGGAGGGGCGCAAAGCTGCACTCCCTCCTACAGGTAGGCTGTGGCCAGCCGAGGTAAGAAACCAATAGAATCTGTCAGAGGCCCTTCAGAAGAAGGGAAAAGGAACATGGAAGAGGATCAAGATTTAACCAAATCAAGGGAGGGAAATAGCACAAAATAAAATGAAGAAGAAGACAAGAAATATGGAGCAGAAAACAAAGCGCAAAAGGGGCCATGTAAACCCAAGGATGAGGTCACACCTAGAGTAGTTTTAAATGATCCTGATCTGCAGGTGCATAGGGACCACATACGGACCTATGCTATCATTTGTAAATTCATGGGATTATGGCCCACTGAAAAGGCATTACAAGCATGGATTAAATACCACTGGAAACCAAAAGGAAGCATAGACCTACATCTCGGGTCAAAGGTTTTCTTCACTGTGATCTTTACAAATATTGAGGACAAAGATAAGGTGTTTGAAGGAAGGCCCTACTTCTATGCAGCAGCAGGCCTCTACATGCGGCCGTGGATGATGAATGTTGTCCTGGAGCGAGAGACTTTTACTTCAGTCTCAGTCTGGGTAAGACTCTACTCCCCACCTCTTGATTACTGGCAAACATAATCCTTATCTGCCATAGGAAATAAACTAGGGCATTTTGTAAAAGCTTCTAAGGCCACCAGAATGGGAAAATACACTTCCTTCGCACGAATATGTGTGGAGATGGATCTCTCGGGAGCTCTATTGGATCAGGTCATCTTGGAAGTTTTCGATGATGAATGGGTGAAAATAGTAGATTATGAACATATTCCTTTCAGATGTCGCAGGTGCCATGAGCATGGGAACCTATTTAGAGATTTCCCTCTCAGTAAAATAGAGAACAGAAGTAAAGCTACCACAATGAAAGACACTAAAAGCTTTCACAAAGTGGGATTTAGAGGAAAAAGGGGCAAAAGGGGGCCAAAGAAACATCAAACATAAGGGCACCAGGCCAATCTGAACAAGTTCCAAGCACTCGAAGAAGAGGAAGAGATAACAAAAGAAGATTAGGTAATGGAAGGAAGCCCAGGGGAGAAGGAGAAAGAAGAAGATAGGGAACAAACACAAGATATTAATAAATAGAAAGAGACTATGCTAAGCGATGGAGAACTGGAGATGGACCAAGAAATGAACCAGAGTGAGATGGAAATGGAGGATCATGAACTGCAAGAGATTCTTGATAGGGAACACCTAGATCTGGAAGGGTTCTTGAAACGGGGGACCATGGGAGGGGTAGACTCATTACCTCAAGAAGAGTTCAATAGAGTATAGCAGTTGTTCCTATGGAAAACTCAGGCTAGAGGGTTGGAGAGGCAAAGAAACAATGAAAGGCAAGGCAATGAAGGTGTGAAAACTATGAAAACCACACCAGGATTAGCTCCTAGAAACCCAGGAAAGAAAAGAGGTAGAAAAAAGCAGAACGAGTTATTGATGGAATGTGGAAAGCTAATGATAGATTCAGGTAAGATGAAAAACCTAACCAACTACTCCTTTAAAAATCTTTAATAATGAAGTTCACATCTTGGAATATCAAAGGTCTAGGTAGTAAAATAAAACAAAGATTACTTAGCAATAGAATGAAACAAGAAGCTCTAGATATGATCTTTATCCAGGAAACTAAATGTTCCATTCAAAAAATAAAGGAAATTCACAGCAAATGGCTCAATAGATTTGAGTTTCTAGAAGTTAAAGCAGATAATACAGCAGGAGGCATACTCACTCTTTGGAACCCCCAAAAGATTAGCATAATAGATGCTGAGACATCTAGGAATTATTTATCAGTGGTTATTCAACCTATGGGAGATAGGGAGACTTATATGGTCACGAATGTTTATGGCCCTCAAGAATGGATTATAAAATCAGGTAACTAGATTCTCTTGTGGATCTGAGAGATAGACATGTAGGAGTTCCATGGATCATGGATGGGGACTTCAACATGATCAAATCACTTTCAGAGAAAAAAGGGGGAACCAGAACTTTAAGCAAAGACTCTACATCATTTCAAACTTTTATAGATAATATGAAGCTAGTTGACACTGAGATGAGTAATGGCCTCTTTACTTGGAACAATAAAATAGGAGAAGAGTCTCAAGTAGCCTCAAAGTTAGACAGATTCATAATCTCAGAGGACCTTATGCTCACCGACAAGGAAATCATAGCGAGAATTCTCCCCTTTGGAGGCTTGGACCATTGGCCTGTACAACTTGAGGTTCAGTGCATTGGTACCCCCAAGAAAAGGCCTTTTAGGTTTGAGAATATCTGGCTCATCCACCCAGATTTCATCAGCAACATTGCAAAATGGTGGACAAAAGATCTGCACATCCAGGGTACAAGAATGTTTCTGCTACACAAAATACTAAAGCACATCAAGCTCAGACTTTAAGACTGGAACAAGAATGAATTTGGTAATATTTTTGAAGCAAAAAAAGTTGTTGAGGACAAAATGTAGGATCTCAATCAAGCCCTTATCATGGATGGCTTTGATAAAGTCAGAAATGATCAAGTTACCAAACATCATCAAGACTAGGAGAATTTATGTAAATAAGAGGAAATATTTTGGAAACAAAAATCTAGAGTTCAATGGTCAAAAGAAGGGGAGCGTAACACTAGATTTTTCCACAAATCCACCATGGCGAACAGATCTCATATTAGGATCTCTTTGATCAAGGACAAGGGAGGCCATCTACTTAATTCACATGAAAATATAGAAACTGTGTTAGTTCAACACTTTCGAGATATAGCAAAGGAAACCATCTCAGACAGAGATCCTTTTATCAAGGACTTAACAAGGCATATACCTAGGCTTGTAACAAGGGAGGAGAAGAATTTCAATCTTAACAGGCCAATGACTGAAGAGGAGGTCAGTGAGGTCATCAAAGAAATGTAGAATGGTAAAGCGCCTGGCCCTGATGGTTTCAATGTGGATTTCTTTAAAGCCTGCTGGAACATTGTTAAACAAGACATTCTGAATGTGGTGGAGGATTCCAGGATTAATAGAGCTATTTTGAAGGTGCTCAATACTTCCCTCATCTCCTTGATCCCCAAACAAGATAATGCTCAAACCCCAGACAGGTTTAGACCCATAGCTTGGTGCAATGTAGTGTACAAAATAATATCCAAGGTTGTTGCCAATAGACTCAAACCACTTCTTCCTACTCTAGTTTTTGTGGAGCAATTGGGTTATGTGGAGGGCAGACAAATTCTCAATAACATCATTCAAGTGCATGAGGTGGTGCACTCATTGTTATGCAAGAGGAAGGCTGGCATGATTATGCAATTGGACCTAGCCAAAGCTTATGATAAGTTGAGTTGGACCTATATTAGGAAGGTCCTTATAGCCTTTGGGTTTGATCATAACTAGGTTAGATGGGTCATGGCCCTGGTAACTTCTTCTAGCTTTTCAATTTTGGTTAATGGTTATCCTTCCAAGACTTTTACTCCTTCAAGAGGCCTGAGGCAGGGAGATCCGCTCTCTCCCTTTTTCTTCATCCTCATGATGGAAGGACTTGGTCGGTCAATCAAGCATGCGAAAGAAGTTGGTAACATCAAGGGTCTCCAACTTTCTGAGATTGGACAAGCTTTGACCCATCAACAATTTTTTGATGATACTATGCTGCAGGGAATCCCCATGGTCAAAGAAGCACTAGCTTATAAAAAAATTCTATGTGACTTTGCCATGGCTACAGGTATGGAAGTTAATCTCTCCAAATCAAAGATTTTTTTTCTTTAATACCAATATTGCTATTCAGAGAAATATCTCCAGAATACTAGGCTTTCAAAGGGATGTACTTCCTTCCAAATACTTGGGAGTTCCTCTAACTGATAAACCTTTGCAGAAGAGCATTTGGGAGACGGTGATTAACAAGATGCAAGATAAAATTAGGAAATAGACTATTAGATCTTTAAACTTGGCTGGTCAGTTAGTGCTTACAAAAGTTGTACTTCAATCAATCCCTGTCTTCATGCTATCAGCCCTTCCAGCTCCAAAAGGAGTTTTGGAACAATTTAGAACCATTCAAAGAGACTTTCTTTGGGGCAAGGGGGAGGAGAGAAAGAAATGGGCCTTGTTAGCATGGGATACGATTTTTAAACCTAAAAACCATGGGGGTCTTGGATTGGATGTTCTAGAAGTACTAACAAAATTCTGACTTGGGAAAACATTCGGAAGAGGGGTGTTCTGGGTCCTTCCAAATGCTAGCTCTGTGAAGCCACTTATGTAATTGAGAATTAGAAAAGGTATGTAATTGCCACTTATTTCTTTATCTTTTCCTTTAATTCATAATTTCTTTACATTCTAAAATGGGTATGTGATAAAGGATTATGATAAAGTTAAGGGGATTTGTGATTAACATAAAATGACTAATTATTTCCTTTTTCTATGTAGCAAATGAAGAAAATGGAATATCACCATTTCGGAGGAAAAGACAAGGTATAACCAACTGTAGTCCCTTTGACAGGAAACCGCATTCAGACGAGGCAATCGAGATCGGAGCGCATGAGCCAGGAAAAGGAAGAGGAAACGCAATACCAACACAAGAGGATGAAAAGATAACTGAAGATTAAAGATATGGTGAATCCCTCAAGATCCTTTGATCTTGAGGGATCGCTACCTCAAAGCTACCTATATTTTTGGTATTTCCGTCTAGCCACTGTAAAAAGGGACAACGCTGCAAGCCCAAGGGGTGGATTATTGTTGATTGATAGAATTTGTTGTTCCAATTTGAACTTTGATCAGCGACTCTCTTTAAAGAGTGATCACTGTAACTCTATTTTTATGATTAATACATAAACTTCATTGTTGTTCCATTCTTTGATTCTGGAGTAACCGCAGTAGTGCATCCCTAGAGGCTAAAGGCCTAGCCCTAGTGGATCACTTGCTTCCTGTATCATTATTTTCCGATTACAAGTCATATGTGGTTTGATTTCCTTTACTTACTTTATTCAGTAATTTGTTGTTCCTTGACATTTCATTTACTTGCTCTTTTATATTGAATTCGTATTTGAATAGTGAGATTATTATTTGCAACTGAAAAGTTATGTTGTTCATTTTGAAATCATATCACATTGTCTAAATTCAGACATTGTTGTTCATTTAAAGATTGACATTGCTGTTCATTTACAGATTAACATTGCTATTCATTTGCAGATTGACATTACTGTTCATTTATAGAGTAACATTGTTGTTCATTTATAGATTGGTATTGCTGTTCATTTAGCTACAGTTTATCTATAATTGTGATTATTGTTCATTCAAATTACTATTCCATTATTATCACAATTGATGTTTCCTTATAACTATGGATAATACTTATTATGTTAAACTCAGATTACTGATTCCATCATTTTAGATTTGTTGTGTGTTTACAATTGATTTAGTTCGTTGTTCAATATTTTGTAGACTTACTTAAGCTTGTCATTCCATTCTTGGATTTTTGTTCAATTCCTTTCGGTTACAATTGTTGCTTAATTCATTCCTATAGGTTAAGCTTTGTTGTTCAATGTTTTCAATAGATTAGTTGTTGTTCCTTTTTCTATTAGTTGAATTTTCATTTTCTTTGGTGTGAACAAAACGATCTGCAACTGTAACGAACATTAACTATTGCTATCAAGTTCCCAAATTGGAGATCTTCTCTTTGATTAATTTTCATTTGGATCAGTTTACAGAGGAAAGAGTTATCATTATTGCATCCTTGACTAATGATTGTTGTAGCTTCTTAAGTGAATGATCTAGTTACAAAGCATTTAAGTTTCTGGCCATTACATTTAGAGTTTGTTTCCAACATTTGTTTACTTTTTTAAAAGCACTATACTACTAGCATTGCTCTTGACAAGTGACCGCCTTAGACTGAGTACACTCTTGAGATAACAAAACATACATGGATTGATAATTAATGTAGGGTAAATAGAGGTTAAAAAGACCCTTTTTACTCCTCAAAATTTCGGCACCATTGCCGGGTAAGAGTGTAGCCATTTGTTTCTTTTTTAGAGTAGTGTAAGTACCTGCTAGGAGAGATTTGGTTTTAAAAAATGAAAGGTAAGAACCTGCGTACGTAGCATGTAACAACCCTGCTCCCTTGCTCGCTTTCCTACAAATTTGTTGTTATTTTGGGTAGAAATAAGCATTTGATTTGTGTGCATGACTAAGCACAAAAAGCCTGAAAAAGAATCTTAAACCACTACCCAAGCCTGATAAAGCCAAGGGGCTGGTGACCCTTGGCTGATTGACCTGTATAAACGAAATCCTTAAAAAGAAGAATCTTCGCCTTCAGTAGGACCTAGAAAAGATGCTTCTAGACAACCTAATAGTTCCCTTCAGGCCACATAATCACCATCTGTAGCCTTTGCTGAGGTACACAGCCAAACAGAGGAGCAAAATTTTCAAGAAATTGAGAATTCTAGCCCAAAATCATTACAAGAAGGGAACCTTAGTAACCTCTGCAAGGGAAGAGGAGAAACATGGGAAACTGAAGAAACAAGATCTTCTCCTGGAATAATTCAGCCATTAAGTAGCCTAGATAAGGGAAATGCTGTAAAAATCATCCAGAACGAAGCTGAAGAACCTCAAGAGCTAAAATCTCCTCAGACCTTAGTTCAGTGAGGAACTCTCATCATCCGAGACAAAGGAAGTGTTTTTAAGGCCATTCCTGTTAAGGCCACTCCTGCTCCTTCTAGCTAGCCTAGGAATACCCTCTTAGAAATCCCAAAAGGTTATTGGCACATATTTGACCAAATGGCCCAGAACCAACAAACCCCCCAAACCTCCACACTACAATATCCCATTGTAGATACTGCAATTAATGCACGTATGAAGGCCATTCCTCTCCAGCATATCCCTACATTCCATGGTCTAACATCGGAAGATCTAGACACATTTTTGTTTGAATTCAATGTGCTATGCAGGGGGTACGACTATACCACCGATCCCCAAAAGCTGAAACTATTTCCCTCTACATTAAAAGGGGCTACTTTACAATGGTTTATGGGGTTAGGTAAAGGTGTTGTAAATGACTGGGATAAGATGAAAGGTGCTTTCTTGAAGAAATATCAGGATTATTGTAGGTCTAGAGAGTTAAAAGATGAAATATTTCAGATGGTAGCTAGACCTAATGAGACATTGGAAGAATATGTTGAATGTTTTCAGTATAATCTTCAAATATCTCCTTATGCATCATTACCCTTACCTAACAATGTATTAAAAACAACATTAATTAAAGGCATGAAGGAACAATGGGTTGAAACACTAAATATTATGGGAAAAGGAGATATTTATTAAGAAAATTTTGCTGACATTATTGATTTATGTATCAGGAGCTCACGAGACAGCACAAGGCTAAGCATGACAGGTTCACAAGGGACAACAAGATCTCTAGAGAAGGAGTAACTCGTGCAGAAATGGGAAATTTACTGAAGAATTTCAAAACTGATATATTGGGGACTTTGAAAATGCAGCTCAATATTATGCAAGAGAAATAGAAACAAGCAGAAGCGGAGCAAAATCTGGCAATATTATGTCCCAGATGTAGAAAGAAACACAGCCACAAAGAGTGCCCATTAGATGCAGTTTAAGTCTGCGCTATTTGTACAAAAGACCACTCTATGGAGAACTGCCCCTCACTTCTTGGTTTGAAAGCAATACACAAAGAAGTGGAAGAAGAACTAGAACCGGTGTACCTAGTTAATCAACGCCATCAATGGCAGCCACGACAATTAGGTATGTTCCCTGATCCATCTTCCTCTTTCCAGCCTCTGCAATATCATGCTTAGCAATATAATACAATGTGGCAAAATCAACCTCCCTTCTCAAACTGGTCACAACAACCATTTCCTTCATCATCACCATGGCCGAATCAAGCAAGCTAATATAATTGGCCAAATTTTCCCTACGCTCCACCATATTGGCAAAACAATGCATATCCAACACAATGGTCCCCTCCCACTTCAAAGATTCAAGCCTGGCAGACAAACTTGCAGAGACCGATGAATCAGCCAGCAGGAACCATTCCACTCCCTCAACCTACACTGCTAGTACTACAACAAAATCCCACAGTCCAATTTAAGACTGCAACTCCCAGCCCAACCCAACCCGAACCCAAATATAGACCAGTTCAATCTGTTCAAATAATCAAAACACCAGAACTAGCAACCATCTAAGGGAGTGCGACGACCTTTAATTAAGGTCTAGGCACATTATAGAAACTGAGGGAGATAAAAATGTTCAAGTTGAAAATCAGTTACCCACAGAACAACCATCACAAGAAGAATATGTGGTCAGACAACAAACTCATGACCAAGCAACCACATCTTCTCCCCCATTCCCATAATGATTAATCATACCGCACCCTATAAAACACCCTGACTTTGATATTCTGGGAGAACTAAAGAATTTGTACATAAAAATCCCACTCCTCCAAGCTATCCAAGATATCCCAAAATATATACAAAGACCATCAAAGAGCTATGTATAAAAAAAACCAAGGAGGAGAATAAAAAATAACCCAATAGTCCAAGTAGTTGGCACGCTATCTGATCTGTTATTAGGAAGAGAAGCACCTGTCAAATATGAAGACCCAAGAAATCCAATAGTGACAATGCAAATCAATGGACAAACCTTTTCAAATGCCTTAGTTGATTTAGGGGCTGTAATTAATATTTTAACACCCACCACTTGTCAAAAATTGGGCATTACATCAGTAGAACCAACCTCCAAACTTATTAGAATTGGCTAAGCAATCAGTAGTTAGGCCAGAAGGTACACTACATGATGTCATCGTATCCATTGATTCCTAGGAATATCCTATTGACTTTCTAATAATAAACCCCAAAAACCGACTTGATGGACACCTGTTAATTTTAGGCAGACCTTGGCTTGCGACCGCTAATGCTTACATTGGCTACTGACAAGGCAGTATGACCATAAATAGAGGGAGTAACATCAAGAATCTAGCCTTATACCCTCCAGCCCAGCCAAGTGTAACAATACTAAAAACTAACAAACACCCTGTATCATACCACACAAAAAACATTAGATCCCCATTAACCATAGAAGATGCCCTCGATTTTAAAGATCAAACAGAGGATGATATTATTAACAAATTCATTAACCAAGCTAAATCCAAATCCCGAGTATAATGTCACATGATAGAGGCAACATTTGAAAATGAACTAGAAGAAGATCCTCTCAAAGACACTCATGATCAAACAATACCCACTACGTCTATTTCAAACAGCAAAACTATAGAGATTGAGCCAGGAAAAACCTTGAACATCAATAATAATCTGTATCTTGAACAAGAAGAAAACCTGGTCCAACTACTGAGAAAATATAAGGAAGCATTTGCATGGGATTATCTAGACATGAAGGGAATTGATTCCTAGCTATGTACGCACCACATTTATACAGAAAAGGATGCGAGACCTATTTGCCAACCCCAACAGAGACTCAATCCTCACCTAAAAGACATTGTGAAAGCTAAATTACAAAAACTTTTGGATGTAAACTTTATTTATCCTATCTCCAACAGCAAGTGGGTCTCTCCGTTAGTAGTGGTGCCAAAGAAGAATGGAAAGTGGAGGATTTGTGTAGATTATAGAGAATTAAACAAAGCAACGCAGAAAGACCACTTTCCCCTTCCATTCATTGATCAGGTATTAGACACATTAGTAGGAAAGAAATTCTTTTCTTTCTTGGATGGCTTTAGTGGATACAATCAGATTCAGATTGCCCTTGAAGACCAGGACAAAACTACTTTTACTTGTCCTTGGGGAACATTTGCCTACAGAGTCCTACCCTTTGGCCTATGCAATGCCCTTGCCACATTTCAAAGGGCCATTCTCAGCATCTTTTCAGATTTAATAAATGAAGGGCTCGAAGTATACATGGATAATTTCACACCATACGGAGATGATTTTGACCCAGCACTAGACACATTGGAAAAGGTTTTGCAATGATGTATTGCCACTAGGCTCTTATTGAGCCATGAAAAGTGCTATATGATGATGACTGAAGGACTAATCCTAGGTCATTATATCTCAACGACTAGAATATAGGTAGATCCGGCCAAAATCCAAATAATTTTGTTAATACCTACTCCTACCACACAGATAGAGGTACACAATTTTATTGGATTTTCTAGTTATTATAGGAGATTTATAGAACATTTTTCTCAAATAGCTGCACCTCTATACACACTAATAGGGAATGCTTATTTTGTTTGGACAGATAAATGCAACCGTGCTTTTGAGGATCTGAAAAAGCTTGTGTCAACATCCCAGTGCTCAGAGGCCCAAATTGGGCCCTGCCATTTCAAATTTCATCAGATGCTTTGGACACAACTATTGGAGCAGTCCTTGGGTAGGAAGAAGACAAAAAACCATATGCAATTTATTATATTAGCAAGAAGTTGTCTCCTGCTGAGCTAAACTATATTGTTACTGAAAAAGAATTTTTAGCTGTAATACATGCTGTAAATAAATTTAGGCATTATATCACTGGATATCTTGTTGTTTTATATATAGATCACCCTGCCATAAAATATTTAGCAAATAAACCAATTACAAATGGTAGAGTAACAAGATGGCTGATTTTATTGTAGGAATTCAACATCATAATAAAAGATCGACTTGGGAAAGAGAATCTTGTAGCTGATTTTATCTCATGAATGTCGAAGCCAGTGGACGCAGCAGCAGTCGAAGATCAATTTCCAGATGAACGTTTATTTGTTGTTACTGTCAAGACACCCTAGTATGATGATGCTGCAAATTATTTAGCAGTAGGAAAATTACCAAAGCATCTAACCCCTAATGAACGAAAACAGATTGTGCAACGTAGTACCCGATTTTCTTGGATTGGGGGCTACCTATTTCATACAGGGGCAGATATGCAAATCAGATTATGCGTCCATGAAGACAAAATATTTGACATTCTGAAATCTTGTCATATCATATCATGTGGAAAACATTTTGCAGATTGAAGAACTGGTCACAAATTTTTGTAAACAGGGTATTACTTGCCCACAATCTTCAAAGACGCGAACAAATTTGTTCAAGCCTGTGACAGTTGCCAAAGAGTAGGATGCCCTGGACAGTCTGACGAATTCAGATGTTAATCTTAAATCTGTGTGTCAGAACCATATAGACATCAATCAAGAACATAAAAGTAGTGTAAACAGTCACACACAAGAACACAAGATATAAGGTGGAAACCCAATGTGGGTGAAAACCACCTGCTGCAATTTGTCTCTATCTTCTTTTAATTAGAAACTTTATACCAATATGTAGGCTGCTACCTGTAGAAGGCTACAACCTTCTCTCATTCTCCAACTTCACCTGGAAGCGAGCTACAACCCCCTTTAGATCTTGTACTAGCTGAGGTACTAGTACGCAGGTTGCTACCTGCAGAAGGCTACAACCTTCTCTTTTCTTCTAGGGACCACGTTTCATAAATTTTCAGACTGGATCCATGAATAACATCAATCATACATCAAGTATATCTACAACAATCAATCTCCTTTGTACAACCCAATATAGAATCAACCAAACACTTCTCAGAATGTTGTAACCAGAAAAAAGTGACAGTAACAGACACCAATTCGGAACCCAGAACACTGCAGCAATAAACAGAAGAAGCTAAAGCATATTTGATGAAACATACGCTACTTTACTATGAAGAAACCTGCATACATACACATATGTATCAATGCCAACCAGCGTATACGCTTTCTTGAGTTGCTGAAACTGCGTGTATACGCGCCTATGCCGTGACGAACTTGTGTATAGATCTATAAAAGATAATTTACCCTTTTACTTAATCAGACATTAGTTATACCCAGATTATCATATTTATAGATCTAATCATGCACCAATTATAACAGATCAAAGGCTATAAAGATACTACTATTCAAGCCATAAATCTTGATCCATCAATAGAGCTTATCCATCTTTTAGTGCTTAGGTTCCTCCTTGGTTTAGATCCAGCAATACACCAACCACCAGTATTCCAAATCTTGCTCCTCTTAAGATATTTAACACTTAGTCAATACCCTTGCCAAATGATCTCCTTCCCTTTTTAGAGTCTTAGGCCTTACTCAAACCATGGTCCAAAACCATTATAGAATCAATACTAGGGACCCAATACTTGGGTTCAACACTTTGGATGCAATACCAAGGACCAAAACCATAGGTTCAAATATGTTGGACTAAATACCATGGACCAAGCATAAATTCTCCCAATGTACATGCTTTTCTTTGCATGAAAGTGCGTGCATACGTATACGCATCTTTTGATCGGTGATACCGCATGTATACGTGACTTTGCTGAGAGAAACCTGCGTATACCTTATTTCCTTCCATTCTGAGAGCCTAAACTGTGATCCGCTTTTTGAGTGAATTGCCATCAAGGACAACAACTGTGCCATAGTGCCAAACCTGTGTCATAATGCCAACAATCTCCCCCTTTGGACTTGATGGAAACCCCAAGTCACTCAAAGTCATTCTCCCCCTTTGACATCGAGGGTAAAGGGTTATGCTCCCCCTGAGTATATGTTGAATATTCTACTCTGCTGTGCTGTCCAAGCTCCTCCTGACTGTAGGTAAGGTCTTCAAGGAGAACATGACTCTATACATCATAAGTGACCTTCCTATCTCCAAAGACTCATACATACATCCATCTCCCAACCAAGTGGGGATATACCAATAATTGACACATGACAAAACAAAAACATTACTTCATCCATCCCAGGCATAGTGGGGAAACCAAGATAGGCCATTACATGACCTTGATAAGAAAAGAAAAGAAATACATGACATAGAGAGCAAGCATCTATCAATCATCATTCAGACCAACAACCTTGTTCTCCCTCTGCACCTGTTCCACCTGAAATCAAAACATCTGTGAATTTGAACCAAGATCTTCTAAGATAATGCCAACAATCCATTATTAGAAAAATATATGCTCCCCCTGAATCTGTGCCAGATAGTATCTGTCAGACCCATATCAGATTCTTTTCATCCTGAGCCTGGCCCACTGTTTGTCTTCAAGACACATATACGCGACTATATCTTCATAAACCGACATATGTACACAGATACTCCTTGTGAAACTCGCGTACAACCACTTTTCTATGAAACAAAGAAGATTCAACAGCAAGATGATGCATCAACTACCCACAGCTTCTATCTAAGGTATTCAAATGTCTCCCTAGGCAGTGGTTTGGTGAGTATATCAGCAACTTGTTCCTTAGATGGAACATACTCCAACTTGACATTTTTTTCAAGCACTTGTTCCCGGAGAAAATGATACTTGATAGGTATGTGCTTAGTCTTTGAATGCATGACAAGATTCTTTGAAATACTGATTGCACTTGTATTATCACAAAGAATGGAAATAGGTGGAGTACAAGTGATTTGAAGGTCTTGCAAGGTTTTTATCATCCAAAGGAGTTGTGTTCAGCAAGATGCAGCAGCTACATATTCTTCTTTAGCTGTAGATAATGCAATGGAACTTTGTTTCTTGCTGAACCAAGATACTAATCTAGGACCCATGAAGAATGCACCACCACTAGTGCTTTTCCTGTCATCCATGCTTCCTGCCCAATCTGCATCTGTATATGCATAAGTGTGAGATATGTACCTCTAGAATACCATAAGCCATAGTTTTCAGTTCCTTGTAAATATTTGAAAATTCTCTTGACTGCCTGAAGATGAGTTTCCTTTGGATTTTCCTGAAATCTTCCAACTATCCCTACTGCATGCATAATGTCTGGTCATGTACTTGTTAGATAAAGCAGACTACCAACCATGGATCTATAGGTTGGTTTATGTACAGCTACTAATTCATCATTTGCGCTGAGGCTGCATCCTATTACCATAGGGGTACATACTGGTTTCGAATCCTCCATCCCATATTTCTTCAAGATCTGCTTGAGATACTTGGTTTGTGATAGAAAAATACCGTCTTTGTTTTGTTGAACTTGTAAACCAAGAAAATATGTGAACTCACCAAGCAGAGACATTTCAAATTCCTTTTACATCACCAAGGCAAAGTTTTGACTCATGTCTTCCTCATTGCTACCGAAAATGATATCATCAACATACACAACAAGTATTAGTAATTTATCCTTGTCAATTTTTATATATAGATTGTTATCTGTTCATCCTTTTGAAAAACCTTATTGATGAAGGTACTTATCCAACCGATAATACCAAGATCTTGGAGCCTGTTTAAGACCATAGAGAGACTTTTTGAGTCTACATACAAGTTTTGGATCATTTCCAAGGATAGACCCATCTGGTTGCTCAATATATACTTCTTCATCCAAGTATCCATTCATAAAAGTAGATTTCACATCCATTTGAAATACTTTGAACTTTTGAAAGCTAGAGAGAGCAAGGAACATTCTTATAGCCTCAAGTCTAGCAACTGGTGCAAAAGTTTCTTCAAAGTCTACCCCTTCTTGTTGCACATACCCTTTGCAAACAAGTATTGCCTTGTTTCTAACCACATCTCCATTTTCATTCAACTTATTTTTGAAAATCCATTTTGTCCCTATGACATTCTTATCTTCTGGTCTAGGAACCAATTCCCAAGTGTTATTCTTTTCAATCTGTTCTAGTTCTTCCTCCATGGCCTTGACCTAGCATTCATCTTTGCATGCCTCTTTTACATTTTGTGGTTCAGTGGAGGAGAGCAATGCTAGATAGCTTGAAGCTTCTAGAATGGTTCTTCTTGTTTGTACACCTGCCTCTTTCTGTCCTAGAATTTGAGTTTCTAGATGATTCTTCTGAACATATCTGGATGGATTCTTTTCTTCTATCCTTATCTATTCTTCTGGTGCCTCATGGGTTTCTTCTTCGTCATGATTCTGATTTGATGTTGAAGGAAAGTCCTCATCATCATCCTGGAACTCTTCAGATTTTACTTGCCTAGGAGTGTTTCCTTCTTCATCAACCACTACATCGATACTCTCAACAATTTTTCCAAGTCTTTTATTGTAACACTTATATGCTTTGTTGTGGGGAGAGTAACCAAGGAGAATGCCTTCATCTGCTCTAGGTTCAAATTTGCCCAGGTTTTCATCATTCCTTTTGATGTAGCATTTGCTTCCAAAAATTTTGAAATATTTTATCATGGGAATGTTACCATACCAAAGTTCATGAGGAGTCTACGTGTTGTTTACCCAGATGTTTGTCTTGTTGAGAATAGTAACTGCAGCAAATGCGGCTTCACCCCAGAAGGTTGCGGGAGTTCCTGATTCATCAAGCATATCACGAGCCATTTGTTGAACCGTTTTGTTCATCCTTTCCACTACTCCATTTTGCTGAGGAGTCCTTGTAGCAGAGAATTCCCTTCTTATTCCATGTTCTTCACAAAAATAAAAAATTCATCTGAAGTAAATTCCCCTCCTCAATCAGATCTGAGGCATTTGATTATGCAATCTGATTCGTTTTCAACCAAGGCTTTGAAAGATTTGAACTTTTTGAAAGCTTCATCTTTATACTTCATGAGTCCTATCCAACACATCCTTGAAAAGTCGTCAATGAACAATATGAAGTACTCTTCTCCTCGAGGTGACCTCTTCCTAGTTGGACCACATACATCAGTATGGACAAGTTCAAGTGGCCTGCTAGCTGATCCTTCCTTTTCAGAGAAATTAGTTCTGGTTTGTTTACCAAACTGACATGATTTGCATATTGCATTTTCTGGAATTCTAATGTCCGAAAGATCATGAACCGCCTGATATTTGCATGCTTTCCTTATCTAAGAGAAGCTAATATGCCCCAATCTTCTGTGCCATAGCCAGTGTTCATCATTATTGCTTAGATAGCATTGTTGTTGTCCTTCTTTGAATATGTATAAATTATTTGGAGTTCTTATGCCTTTGATTACTGTTTTTCATGTATCAAGCTCACGAACAATACATAAATTTGATCGAAATATTACCTCAGTTCCTTGATCGCACATTTGACTAACACTCAATAGATTATGCTTTAAGCCATCAACATACATAACATTTCCAGCTTTTACCTTCTCTTTCAAACAAACAGAACCTTTACCTTTTATGAATGTTGGGGTGTCATTTCCAAAGGAGACCTTCTTTTCCTTTTCTAAGGCACTATATGGCTGAAGTTTTTCTTTATCGCCTGTCATATGTTTCGAGCATCCATTGTCGATGTACCACTGGTTATCCTGTCCTTCTGCATATAAGGCTATTCCACATCTTTCTGGTTGTGGTTCTTTCTTTCTCCATGTTTTGGGAGTTAATGAAGCTTTCTCCTTCTGAGTTGTTTGTCAAAACCTACTCCTGCATTCAGAATCTTCATGACCGAAGTTGTTACAAATAGAACATTCTATTTCATTTTCAAGAGCAGAAAAGCTATTGTAGGTTCTTTTCATGATCCCAGTCATACTCCTTTGTTTTTGAGCTTCCCTAGCCATGATCATCTTGTAGGAAACACATTGAGCAGCTTTGTGACCAAAGTTATGACAAGAGAAACATTGGCCATTGAAGAAATTCCTGTGGTTATCAAACCTACCAACCAATTGACTGTAGTTTCCATTGACATCCATTCTTGAGCCAGAGTGATTTACCTGTGGTTGATTGAAGCTTATGATCATCCTTGAAGTAGATTTCCCCTGATTTACTTGGTAACCTTTGTTCATTCTTGAAGCAAATGATCCTTGATTTACCTAGTAATCTACATTATGCTTTTGTTGTCGATTGTCCACCTGTTCACTTCTCCTTGCTGCATCAAGATAACTTTTGGAGGTGGATGGATTTTGTGCTTGCTTATGTGCTTGAGACGTTTCTTCAGAATATCTGAGACCTATCTTGACTAGAGGAGAATGCTGCACTTTGATAATCTCATCTAAAGTTTCAGATCCTTTAGCAAATATAAGATTAAGGGCTTTTGTTTTCTCAATTTCTTTTCTAAGTCCCACAATTTCACATTCTAACTCTTCATTGTGTTTATCTCTTTCAGCAAGTTGGAATGTCAAAGTGTCTATAATCATGTTCTTTTCTTCTAAACAAATTTTTAGTTTAGAAATTTCTTCATAAAGATCTTCTTCATTTATAGCATCCAAGAAGTCATCATCTTCAAAAGCCATCAAAAGTCTATCATCATTACCTTGTTCATCTTCATCACTATTTGAAAGTCCATCACTGTCTTCATGTGTATAATAGCTCTTCTTACTTACACTTTGTTTTCTGTTCCATCTGACAGGTTCCTTACCTTTGTCTAGTTTATCTTTATGAGGACACTTTGCAGCATAGTGACCGACTCTTCCACAAGTAAAGCATTTGAAAGGCAGCTTACCTCTGAATCTTCCAGTTCCTCGTTGAAGGTTCTTGACAAAGTTTGATTCTTATTCTTCTTCAGACATATATCCTGACTCATTGTAATCTCCTTTTCCTGAGGCTTTGAATGCAGCTTCTCTCCTGTCTGATGGTCCCCCTTTTCTCATTTCGTAAGCAGTTAGAATTATGTGCAGCTGGGACATGGTAAGACTATGTAGATTCTGTTTTTCTTCTATGGTAGAAACTTTTGAATCAAACTTAGAAGACAAAGATCTTAGAACCTTTTCAACCAAAAAAACTTCTTTTATTTATTCACCCAAGTTTTTCATACAATTTACAATCTCATCTATACGTAGGAAATAACTAGCCACACTTTCATCATTGTGCATTCTGAGACTTTCATATTGAATTCTAAGAGTTCGTAGTTTTGCGTGTTTTACCTGCTCATCTCCTTCATAGCTCAGAACAATCTTGTCCCATATTTCTTTTGCAGTTTTGAGCTATATAACCTTGACGAATTCTGATTGAGATAGAATACCTAATAGAGTATTGACAGCCTTTGCATTTGTTTCATACTGCTTCTTACCAGTCGTATCTGTAGGAGTTGTTGATGGAAATGTATATTCTGTTTCCACAATATCCCAAACTTTTGTACCAAGAGATTGAAGATAGGTTGTGATTCTTACCTTCCAATAGATGAAATTGCTCCAATCAAAAATTGGTTGCCTGATGGATGCCTCTCTTTTGTAGTTGCTCATGATGATAGATCTTCCTTCAAGCAGTCAAGCTTCTTCTTCTGAAGGACCTGCTCTGATACCAATTGTTGGAAATAATACTAAGAGGGGGGTTGAATGAGTATTATCAAGTCAATTATTTTTCAATTCATATACAGATTTGGATACGCTACTTTAGTTAGATAAACCAGCGTATATACACAACTTCGGTTAAATAAAACAATGTATAACTCACAGACTTGTAATTTAATTATTCTTCAGATGTTAATCTTAAATCTGTGTGTCAGAACCATATAGACATCAATCAGGAACAAAAAATTAGTGTAAACAGTCACACACAAGAACACAAGATATAAGGTGGAAACCCAATGTGGGTGAAAACCACCTGCTGCAATTCGTCTCTATCTTCTTTCAATTAGAAACTTCTTTCTACAATGTTTTTGTACTGGTGCAGTCTTATACCAGTATGTAGGCTGCTACCTGCAGAAGGCTACAACTTTCTCTAGTTCTCCAACTTCACCTGGAAGGGAGCTACAACCCCCTTTAGCTCTTGTACTAGCTGAGGTACTAGTACGCAGGCTGCTACTTGCAAAAGGATACAACCTTCTCTTTTCTTCCAGGGACCACGTTTCATAAATATTCAGACTGGATCCATGAATAACATCAATCATACATCAATTATATCTGCAACAATCAATCTCCTTTGTACAACCCAATATAGAATCAACCAAACACTTCTCAGAATGTTGTAACCATAAAACAGTGGCAGTAACCAGACACCAATTCGGAACACAGAACGCTGCAGCAATAAACGGAAGAAGCTAAAGCATATTTGATGAAACATATAATACTTCACTATGCAAAAACCTGTGTACATACGCATATGTATCAATGCCAACTAGCGTATATGATTTCTTGAGTTGCTGAAACTACGTGTATACGTGCCTATGTTGCGCCAAACCTGCGTATAGATCTATAAAAGATAATTTACCCTTTTACTTAATCAAACATCAGTTATACCCAGATTATCATATTTATAGATCTAATCATGCACCAATTATAACAAATCAAAGGTTACAAAGATACTACTATTCAAGCCATAAAATCTTGATCCATCAATAGAACTTATCCATCTTTTAGTACTCAGGTTCCTCCTTGGTTTAGATCCAGCAATACACCAACCACCAGTATTCCAGATCTTGCTCCTCTTAAGATATTCAACACTTAGTCGATACCCTTTCCAAATGATCTACTTCCCTTTTTATAGTCTTAGGCCTTACTCAAACCATGGTCCAAAACCATTATAGAATCAATACTAGGGATCCAATACTTGGGTTCAACACTTTGGATGCAATACCAAGGACCAAAACCATAGGTTCAAATATGTCGAACTAAATACCATGGACCAAGCATAAATTCTCCCACATGTACGCGCTTTTCTTTGCATGAAATTGCATGCATACGTATACGCGTCTTTTGATCGATGATACCGCATGTATACGCAACTTTGCTGAGAGAAGCCTACATATACCTTATTTCCTTCCATTCTGAGATCCTGAACTGTGATCTGCCCTTTGAGTGAGTTACCATCAAGGACAACACCTGTGCCATAGTGCCAAACCTGTGTCATAATGCCAACAGTTTCAAGATTTTCTGGCAAAACTTCAGACTCGTTGGGTTGGACTGTATGAAATCTAGAAAGTGCATGAAAATGGCACCATTAGTTTGGCTACTATTGATGGATCTGGACATACCTCTAAAACAAATGGCCACCGAGTGCGACTGTACCATAAACCGCTTACTCGAGAATCCTTCTACCAGCAACTCCGGGAAGATTCTGACATGCAGATTCTAGCTGATGAAGAGAATTCTTCCTCGCCTTTCGTTCACTAAATAATTTGATTGCTTTTAAATTTTGTACATAACTTTTTCTGTTTTGATTGTATAAATTACTTTCTGTACAGATTGCTGCATTCCTGCATTTTTTTTCATTTTGCTGTTCCTTTCCGAAGGAACAACATTTTCGTCATTTTGTTGTTCCTTTCCGAAGGAACAACACTTTTGCATTTTGTTGTTCCTTTCCAAAGGAACAACATTTTCATCATTTTGCTGTTCCTTTCCAAAGGAACATCAATTTTGCATTTTGCTATGAAAAGGAACAACATTTTTGTTGTTTTTCTATTCCTTTCCGAAGGAAAAGCACTTTTGCATTTTCTTGTTCCTTTCCGAAGGAACATCATTTTCGTCGTTTTGTTGTTCCTTTCCGAAGGAACAACACCTTTGCATTTTGTTGTTCCTTTCCGAAGGAACAACATTTTTGTCTTTTTGTTGTTCCTTTTTGAAGGAACAACACTTTCACGTTTTGTTGTTCCTTTCCGAAGGAACAACATTTTCACTGTTTTGCTGTTCCTTTTTGAAGGAACAACACTTTTGCATTTTGTTGTTCCTTTTCTAAGGAACAACATTTTCTCCTTTTTGTTCTTCCTTTCCGAAGGAACAACACTTTCACGTTTTGTTGTTCCTTTCCAAAGGAATAACACTTCCGCATTTCTGTTGTTCCTTTTCGAAGGAACAACACTTTCATTTTTGTTGTTCTTCTCCGAAGGAACAACACATCCGCATTTTTGCTGTTCCTTTCCGAAGGAACATCACTTTCATTTTTTGTTGTTCATTTCTGAAGGAACAACACTTCCATTTTTTTGTTGTTTCTTTTCGAAGGAACAACACTTTCATTTTTTGTTGTTCCTTTCCGAAGGAACAACACTTTCATTTCTTCAATGTTCCTTTCCAAAGAAACAACATTTCCACATTTTTGTTTCGCGCTTTCTTTATTTGTTGTTCCGATTAAGGAACAACTACTATTTCTCTTAAGGAATAGTAGTTCGGAGTATGTTTTTCTTTTGCTTGTTGTTCCTCTTAAAGGAACTGCGATTTTTGTGTGCAAATATTCTTTTGTTGTACCTCTAAAGAAACAACAGTGGTTCCATCTAAAGAACAACACTTTTTGAGTGCATTTTTCTTCTTTTTGTGTGTATGTGTGCTTCACCATTTAGAGGATTGTTGTGAGCAATGGTCATTTAAGGCACAACTACACATTTATGCACGAATACAAAAACTAGAGGATACTAAAATCAGCAAACCAAAGAAAAATCGTTATCTTTAAAGAAATTGCTTTGAATTGATAAGAGAAAATAGGAAAGGACACAACTATTTATATAACTTTGATGTCTTTATTTTCACTAACACCAATTTGATTGATTATTTTTATCATGATGGTTCTTTCTAAATCCCCATAATTCTTTTTTATCATTATTATTGAATAAGAATAAGGGCATATTTTACTCTATTGAGATGTTTAGACTTCTTCCACTAGCCCTACTCTTAAGGAGTATGGAGCCACCCTCTGTATATAAATAGGAAAGTGATATATAAAAGAAAAGAAGGAAAAGAAAACATACATATCTATATGATTACTAATATGATTTGTCAGATGAAGGATAGGGAGTCTCATCAAGAGCCAGTGTACAATGATCATAAGGAAGGAAGTGAAATGGCATTCCCACTATGGCCACCACACCAGGGATATGATCCAAGAGGCACATCAAAAAAATAAAAGGCCCTTGGAACATGAGGTGTCATCACGAGCTAGCCTGTCCACCTTTCACTCCTTCTTAGTGAATGGCATTGTGATTCATCTAGTTACCAAGCCAGCACAATGGCCTCCATTCTGACACCGCACAACACTTTCTTAGGCATACACAAAGGATTATGGTTCCAAGGATGAAATAAGAAGATCTGTCAAGGTTATAGACACCTGTGGGTAGTAGAGCTCTGCTGATGGCATTGAAGTCATATTTTTCATACACCAATATACATTATAAACCCTTATTTTTATATCTTTATAGTGATTTCAAATTATATTATGTCATATAACCCTTTTGAACCTTTGATACATGAAAACCATTTACAAATCAATCATGATGGTTAAAGTGAATAATGACCGCATAAGAACTTTTACTCACGTCACCTATCCTATCCTCTATTTTTTGCATCATATCACCGCATTTCTATATTTATTAGTGATTTTCATCATAAGCCTCAATTTTGGTAATCCACTCATTTTGTAAACAAGTCATATATCTATACAATTGTTACACTGAAATTTGTCACCATGACTATCTACAGTTAATATGGATCCATCAATAGTCATATTATCCTCCTTGTCAAGCCTCATACCTTTGCTCTTCATGTCAAACTTCAAAAAGAGAGAAAG
>APFE031634821.1:122581-136973 GCA_000404065.3 Pinus taeda
ATAAAAATGAAAATTTTGAATATTAATGATTGTAGAATAATGAGAAGACTTGTCTTATGTACGCGGCTTCTTTTCTAACCTTGAAGTTTCTTAACTAACAAAAAAAATTAAATCTGAATTAATATAATGGTCAATTTTTATGGACAAGAGTGATATATGTAGTTAAGATATCTTAAGTACCAAAACATTAGAAAGAATAATTTAGACGATGAAATGTTAAAAGATAAAGCAAGTGGGTAAATTTTTCATTTCTTACTAAAGTCTTAATATTCCAAATTCTAAATCCTAAAAGACCAAAATTGTTTCCAACCCAAGATGTCAATTAACTAAATTAACATAGTGGTAGGAGTTTTTGTTTGACTAGACATCTAAATCCTGGTCATGGATGTTAACTAAATGTACCTACATGGCTAAGTCAATGGACATCAAACCATTTAGTTTTAATGTTTTTTTCTCTTTTTTGTGAAGTAAAAATTTAATCTGGAGAGATTCGGTTCACTAGAGCCTTACATTAGGAATTAGTTCCTACTTCTTAGGCACCTGTTCTAACATCCCCAAATGTGTGAAAAGTATATATATTTTTGATTGTAAGATGATTGAGGTAGAGCGTTCTACCAGAGGTAGTCTCCAAGTGGAGCTCCTCACCTATGAGCTGCCCAGTTTATCAATAAAGTTGATTCTTCAGTTTTTTAACATGGTATCAGAGGTGCAGGTTTGAGAGGACCTGCGAATCCTTGTGTGGGGAGCTGGTGGGAAGAAAGTTGGCATGGTAAGAAGGTGGAGCAGCAACAATTTTTTTTTTTTTAATTTCACTCATAGTTATCATCACTCTGCCTGAAAGAAAATGAGTGATGATCATCGCGGATTTTAGATTGACATATGTGATGATTGTTGATTTCCTTACATCGATTTTGTCCATCGCTCCCTATAATCACAAATCGGAGAGGGAATATCGTGATGGTTTGTTCTGTCAGTGAGAGTCGTGTAAAGGAGTAGTGGATGTGGATTAATAGTATATCAAGTAGTTTTTTGATAGCCAGCATAGTGGAGTCATGGAGTGAGGTGTTGGAGCCTTCACATGCCATCAGTTTTTAACATCCGAGTGTTTTTCCATGCAACGGAAGAGGATCCCTGGTGGCCATGCGTTTGATATGAGCCTGAGTGAGTATCGATGCAGTGGAAGAGAGGCCCAGAGTTGCATGGAAGGTTTTATGTGTTAAGGTTTGCAGATATTTGTTGATGAAAGGAGGCAGACGTGCCAGTGTGGAGGTCGAGGTTGCTGCGTGCATGCGTAGCTAGTGTAGGCGCAATGAAAGTGTTGGTGGCCATGTCAGTTCGTGAGCTAAGAGGTGGTCGTCAGGAAGTGTGCTGCTCCAAGGTGGAGGCCAAGGGTGGCCATTACATTCACATCCCACCATGACTGCCTCTAGAGCATCGACATAGTGGTCTCATTCCGGCATCGACGCAGTGGTCTCATTCACATAGAGGATATCTGTTGTAGAGAGAGTGGTTTGATTATGGAGGCCACGCCATGAATATTAGTGTGGAGATTGTGTGTTGTGGTGGCGCAGTAGAGGCTCTCGATTGGTTGATGAATGGTCCAAGATCGGTCACTGCAGATAGATTGTTGCTTCGTGTTGGTGTGGAATTCGAACTTGGGTTTGAGTTTAGAGAGATCTAGTTCATGTACTGCCAGATCTAAATGAGAGGCAATGATTCTTGTAGCCACAGAGAAGACCCTAACTTGTTTGAAATTTTTTTAGAGCGAATGGTGTGGTGAGCCAAATCTGAGGGCTTCTGTGGATTGTAATATTTTTTTTTCAAACGTTTTGGGAAAAACTTGTTGAATACATTTAAAAAGGGAAGAGATATTCAATTTTTTTTTTTTTTTTTTAAACAAGGGGGCTCTCAATTTTTTTAAATTCAATTGGGGCATGTTTTTCAAAATTGAATTTCAAGCTTGTGTTTTGAGATTTCTCTTCAGATCTGGGATAGATCTTGTTTTCATTTGCTGGAGGTCATTTTTTTTTCTCAAAATGAACAATCAGATGGTAGAGCCCTATTTGAGTGAGAACAATAAGCTCGACGGTTCCAATTACTCCAATTGGAAATTTAAGCTGCACACCCTGTTGGAGGGGCAAAATGCATGGGCGATTACAACCAGTGATAAGTTGAAGCCAACCCTAGCTACAGGTGGAACAAAAACAACAATCCAGGATTGGGAAAAGAGGGAGAACAAGGCAAAGATGTTGCTCAAATTGTTTGTGAAAGATCGCATTATTCCTCATATTTGAGAATGTAAAGCCGCAACAAACATCTGGACAACTCTCAAAGACTTATATGAGATCAAGAACACAAATTTCCTACTCTTTCTAAAGAGTAATATTCTCTCCATTAAAATGGAGGATAATGAATTAGTAACAATGTTCATCTCTCATATTAAGGAGGTTAAGAATAAGCTAGGTGACATCGGCTAAACAGTATCAGACACTAGTTTGGTCATGATTACCATGAATGGTATGACTAACGACTATATGATGTTTATCACGGGGTTGAATGCGAGATAAAAGTCCCCCAAGTTTGAAGAAGTGAAAGGGATCGTAATGCTGGAGGAGAAAAGGAAGATGACCCTAAAACCCTAGAGCTCAGATCTTGCTTTAATGGAAAGAAGAAGCCCTTCAGAGGAAAGAAAAATACAACACACAAAAGCAGAGGAACCCCATAAAGGAACCCACCTCCATCTCAAGGTATGTCTCCAAACAAAATTGATTCAGGACCAAAATGTTTTTATTGCGGTAAATTTGGTCATATGGCTAAACATTTCCAGAAGAAGTTTGATGAAGATCAACAGAGACACAAGAATCATGTAGGCCATCTGGCTGATGCAGATCAGAATTCGAATATCACATTGTTCGCATTTGATTCTACGTTGTCAATTAAGGATGATGAAGTAGAAATCTTGTTTGTGGACTCAAGAGCCTCCTCCCATATAACAGGTAAGAGGCAATGGTTTAAAAATTTCAGAGAATCCAACATTGGTACGGATGATCCAGGTGGATATTGGTGGCCACCTGACAAGTCCATTTGGTCCCCATCATTGTCTCTTTCAGCATTTTCAGTTTCCTTGATTATAGCACAACTTACTATTTTTAGTAGTTTTTTGGGTCCTGAACTTCCGGAGCCGTTTTGAGGCCCTAAACGACGTTTTTTGGGGAATCCAGGGGCAACATGGGTCCATGAAATGGACCGATGTTGCTCATTCCAACAATGGTAGTTCTCGGATAGATCTTTCTAACGAGCTATCATACGCGTCAAACAGAGATCGTATGCCAAAGACGACCCCGGGAAATTGATGTACCAATTTACCCAAAACAGGGCCCACAATTTGGCGTTTCATCTTCTTAAGGGTCGGTTTTGGAATGTGAAGGGTTTTCCATTGTTTCTCAATAATAAATAGGCCTTCGAGCCTCATTGTAACACAAGTTCGGGAATAGTTCAGAGACATGTAGCCGCACATCTCTTCTCAGAGATAAGCTACCATCGCCCTAGCTGGTTTATTTCCAATTCTGGGCTTGTAAGCATATTTCGGTATTTTCCATTAATGAAATGAAGTATTATTTCCCCTGCATCTCTTTATTTATGGTTATCGCATCTCTGTATTTATGGTTATCTCTGTAATCTATTGCGTTCCTGTTTAAAATCCGGATCAATGCATATTTTCATTGATACAGTCAATTATATTACTTGTTGTTGTCGTCGCTTCCTCCATTGCCTGTTCTGCTTCTTTTAGTTGTGCATCCCATTTATCAAATAACATTTCTTTGTGGGATTCATCTATCTTGGGAAATCATGCTTTCTTTCCTTCCTCTGATTCTTGGCAATTCAAAAACTCAGACACTTTCTTAAGAATCAAGTCATAATCAAATTGTAACTCTACGAATTGATTTGTAATATTGTCGCTTTTCTCGCAGTGGGAATTCCATTGCGATATTATTTGGCAAAGCATTTCCTAATGTTGCAAGAGTTAGTCATTCAGGGCAAGGGCTTCTATGAAAAATTCTTCAATTTTAGGGTCGTCATTGTGTATCTCTATTGCGGCCTATAACTATTGTTCTTTTCCGGCCAGACTGTTTTGATAACCCAGCTACATTTGCTGGAAGTCTTGTTGTATCTTTGACAATTTCTCCTCTACTTCCCAGCTGATGCTGGCCTACTGTAGTTGTTGCTGCAAAAATAGGATTTTATCCTGCGATTTGAGAGAGTCTAGTCAAGTTCTTTGATGGATCAGTAGTTGGGTTTTTCCAAAGGACGTCTGAAGGCTCTGCTTCAGGTGAGAGCACACTATCTATTTTCCGCTTCTTTCTTTGTCTTCTAATAACAACTTTGTGTTGCGGACTGTAAAACACATCCAGAGGAGGGATCTCCTCTATTTTCAGTATAATTTCAGATGAAGGATTTACAGGAATGTGCTCTGTTTCTGGAGTATTAACAACCCCTTCAATTATCATTTCAGTGGTTGATTGTACTATATTCCTTGATGTCTCTATGTTATGCTCCTTCGTGCTAATCAGCTCATTAAAGTTTTCGCACTCCTTGTCCAAATCTATTAGTAATGGCTTTGTTGGCCTTATGAGGGGAGTGGGAGTCTCAACCTGTTTTAGAGACAAAACATGCTGCTCGGGGTTCTCCTTGGACTGGGTTGTATATTTGACTGATCCTTCGCTTTTGCTGTGTTCGCTCCCTGACTGTTTAGAGCTTTCAGCGGATTCTTTTTCAGATTTTGATTTAGATTTTCCTTGTCCCGAGCTTCCACTTATGCTAATGCTGGGAGTGGGCTCCTTTGTTGGTTCTATACAAAATTTGCCCAATGGGACATTTGCCAATATCCGTTCTCTGTAGTGATTAAACTCTTGAAGTTCTGCTAGACTAAACTGAATTTGGGCTAGATGTAAGATTTCTCTAAGTGATATTTTCTACTGAAAAACATCGTCGAAGAGATCATCCTCTTTAATGAACACTTTTATTTTGACTATCATTGTAAAATTCTTTATAACATCAAACGGATCATACTGTCTCCCTGGGAACTCAAGTATCCGTAGACACAGCATGTTATCTACATCCTTGAAAGCCTGGCCTAAATTGAACAATGCAAAAGCCCCACAGACCATAGGGAATTGCAGGCAGATGGCCTT
Organism: Pinus taeda; assembly: GCA_000404065.3. NCBI lineage: Eukaryota > Viridiplantae > Streptophyta > Pinopsida > Pinales > Pinaceae > Pinus > Pinus taeda. The sequence continues at coordinate 127,774 of APFE031634821.1, forward strand.
CTTCTTATCTTTGAGTTCTCTGTTCATCCCCCCAACACCACAGGTCTGGTAGGCTATCTCTCAGGCCATAAGTTTGTCAGGAACATACAAAGGAAGCACATGAGGTGAGGCAATGCTCCCAAATACCCTAATGTAGCTGAATAATTCTTCCCCAAACCACCTTCCCACAAGGAGAATGTCAATTTCGGCTTCTGGGGAGAATCTTGGGGCGTCTGTGTTATATAACATCTTATGAATAGGTAGCATTACTCCATGACAAATTTTATAGAAATGTGGGATGAAATTGGATTCCCATAGTTATTTATGGTAGACTTGAATAGGTAGCGAATTTTGTACTGTCCATTTCCATCTAATAATGGGAAAATAAGATACAAAACAAATAGCATCCATGACGTAGGCATCTAGAAATAAAGGAGGGTAAAACCTCTAAGCAAAATTTCTTTTAGTTCGATAATTCAGAATGGAAAAAGCTAAATTATTAGACAATATTTGGGCCCAATCCATTATGGTGGCATTGGTGGCCGCATCCAGTAAAGGTAACCATTCAGATGAAAACTTATTGATATCAGGCTTTCCAAATAGCCTACACAACATTGCAACAGCAAAACGATAGGGAGAAGAGAGGGGCCCTGTAGCATACATACCATTTTTATCCTTATTTAATGGCTCCTCATTCGCTGACCAATTTTTAGTGCATTCTACCAAATCTTCATTCTCTTTGGTGAATTTTTCCACGAACTATTTGTTATAGCTAACCTGAGGCTCTCACAAGTGATACATGCACCTTAACTTTGTGGCGTAAATGACCCCATGACTTCCTGGTTTCGCGTCTTGATTTTCCTGTATGATATATCAACATGGTCTATCACCCATTTTATCATATCCATGTAAGGAAGTATCATCGGCCTCACTGTGACACAGTGCAGAAACGAGCATGCAATCTCTGTTAGTGATGCTTCAAATGACCCACGACCATCTGTCGTAACTGTAACCTCCATGAATCTCAAGTTTTCTCTTTCTAGCAGTTGATACATGCCTTCCCAAGTATATATCCCTACTTCTCTGGTATAAGTGGTGTCCGTGAATTGTGGACTCATCTCTGATTTTTCAGATACCAAAGCTTTTCCTTTCTTTCCCATAACATTCTACGTACCACTCTCTGTATTGTTCTGTGTAGCGCCTTTGAAATTTCACAAATAGAGAATGAAGACACAATAAGGAAGATAATGAATAATCATCAATAATAAGGTGACAGGAAAGCCTTTAATTTTAAAATCCTATCAAAGATATCACCTTGCGTGAGATAGTCCTTTTGACCAGATCTAAATCATTTCTCATTAATAACCATCAATGGACTGTTAATTTCACATTAATGCTCATAACTTAGCATCAAATGATGGGAAATACTTTATTGAACTGTGAGCCCTTAGATTTGCGATGAAGTGATTTTGCAATTTGCTTTGCAATTTTGCAGATCGCGATATCGCAAAACCTATCTTTGTTAAAAGTCGTTTGTTTCATCATGGAACAACGAGATGCGATTTGCGAGAGACTTTAACACATTTCATAATTTCTCAGCATTTGTATTAAGTAGCGGTGTGGTATATGGAATTTGAGATATTTGATGAGTTTGTGGGGCATGCGATCTTGCTTTATCACTTTCTCGCATTTTCAAGAGTTTTTTTGAAATATATGTCTGTCGTTACCTTTTGCGACGCGATGTTTGTCATTAAGAGAACAAGCTTATTAAGACTTGACCTACTACTCAAGACTTCATACTTGTGAATGTTTTCCTAGATTTTATGACTATATTGTGTTCTTTATAGAGAAGCTTAATACTTATAATTCTATGCACATAAAGCAAGAAAAGATAGGAATCTTAATTTTTGAAAGTCTTGATTTATTAAGAACAAAAGGAAATGTTAAATGCTAAGTTTTTATTTTTTTAAAAGGGTCCCTATTTTTAAATGTTGTGGAGAACACTTAAAAAGGGGCGGGGGGGGAGGTGGGGGGGGATTTGTTGATGGCTACAACACTTGGAGATTCACTTGAAAGAACCAGTTATCTCTGATAGTTTTTTGAATTTTCTAAAATTTCCGAAATAGAAATGGTTTTGTAAAATCAAACTTTATTGCAGAATTATAAGGTGCATAGTGCTATTTGCCAACAACAATATTTTGTTTCATCCATCCTAATGCTAATTATTTTCTTCCCAAAGCTAGTCATTATACTTACATCAATCATTACTTGGTCTATAAAGATAAAAACAAAGACATCTCTGTAGATCAGTTTTAAGTATACTCATCTGTTGTAGGTAGAGCCTCTGATGCCAGCAGGCGTTCATAGCCTTGATAGGGTTACCTGTTACCCAACAATGATCCAGTATCCTACTTTTAAGAAGTATACAGTTTTCAAAGATAAATCCATATTCACACTTATTGCTTTTGTTTTCTTTTAATTCTTAAAGAACAATGTCTTGGTTTGGCGGCCAAATTTTGATAGTGTCATTCACTTGATTGATAACTTTACTGAACAAGCTAGCTCGTGATGAGACCCCTTGTCTTTTGATTGAAGCAATCTTGAGTCATTGCCCTGTTTTGGTATGCAGTTTGGCAATGTCAGCTAGTTATAATCTTTATGATAATGATAAGTCGACTCTTGATGAGACCTCTTATTCTTTAAGTTTATAGTGCGTAACTGGATTACTCTTTGAAACTTGTAATTTCCTAAAGTGGGGAGGAAGTCATTGGTTCCTTAAGAGTTGTTGTAGATGACACTTGTAGAGTTTTTTGAAAGCAACTTTTCTACAAAGAATCTTTGTATTGTTATTGATGCTTTTCCTGACTGATATAAAGCAAATTCCTACTAAAGGTTGTTTTTAATCAAAAATTTGTAAAGTTGAAACAAGTAAAACTTTCAGGTTTGTAGCACTTGACCATATTTTTCAAAAATAAAGATTAATTTTCCTAACCAGTTCCATTTATACAGGAAAAAAAAAAAACAAATTCACCAGATACACTAATCTTTTCGTGGAAACCATAGGTAAACATTTTCAGCCCTTTTATTATCAAAATAAAGCCAAAAATAATAATTTACAAAAATAGAAGAGGTCAACCTCTATGGAAATTATTTTTTAAGGATCTGTCCATTAACAGGTAAAGATTCTCTTTTCCCTGCTAAATCTTGCAACATGAAAGTCGATGGACCTATGATTTCAACGATTTGGAATGGTCCAAGCCACATCCGTTGGAATTTAGAATGTTTTCTTTTTTCTTAATGAGCTTTATCCCATTTCAATACTAGATCTCCAATTTGAAAATCCTTTTTGGATACCATGTTTGAATCAAAATAAGCCTTTACTAATGCTTGATGATCCACATGGGTAATTTTAACCTGTTCTCGTTGCTCTTCTAGCTTTAGGATCTGTAATTGTCTTAGTTGCAAAGATGAAGAAGGAGCTTCTTCAATGAATTGGACTAAGGCTAAAAAAGGAATAGCTAGATGTGTTGGGAGAATTACTTCTTTCCCATAAACTAAATTAAAGGGAGAAGTGCCAATGGAATATTTTTGAATTATTCGATTTTCCCATAGAGCATACATCAAAGATTTGTGTCAATTTCTATGACTCTGATCAATAGTACGTTTAATAATTCTGATCAAGTTTTTATTTGTTGATTCGGCCAATCTATTCCCTTGTGGGTAATAATTGGCAAAATACTTAAGTTTGAAACCTTTCTTGAGTGCAAATTCAGTCATAGCATTGCCAGAAAAATATGTTGCATGATCAAACATTAAAGTAGAAGGTAAGCTAAACCTGGTAATTATGAACTGATCTATGAAATCGATGATATTTTCAGAGTTGGTTGTTTTGAGAGGAACTGCTTCTACCCATTTAGTAAAATAATCAGTAACTGTAAGGATGTACTTATGCTGTTTAGAAGAGTGAGGAACGATCTCACCTATTATATCCAATCCCCATTGCTCAAATGGTTGGTTGATATTAACTAGTTGCAATGGTAATAGATTTTTCCTCTGTCTTCTAGCAGCAGTTTGACAAATCTGACATTTTCTTACATAGCTATGTGCATCCTTGAATAAATTTGGCCAGTAGTAGCCTGCGTGCAAGATTTTGTGTGTTGTTGCATCTCCTGTGTAATGTCCACCTGATGTTCCATCATAAAGTTCCTGCAACACTTTTTCAGCTTCAGATTTCTCAAGACATCGAAGAAGAATAGAATCATAATTCATCCTAAAGAATACATCGTTTACAAGTTGATATTGCTTAGCTTTCAATCTTAGGGCTCTTTTCTTTGTATCATTCAGATGTGAAGGAGCATATCCATTATTTAAATAAAACATGATACCAACATATCTTGATTCAATATCATTTAGGCTCACCTCATACATTTGTACCTCATGATTGGGGGAAGGTATTTTTGATATATGCGATGCTCCAGCCAACATTCTGCAAAAACCTTGACCTTTTACAATATTTGTTGGCTTAATCTTAGCATCATATTCCTGTAAGGCCGTCACCCAATTTGCTCTCTTTTCACCCACGTCTTTCTGTACCAACAAATTTCTTACCACTAGAAATGGCACTATTATTTTTGTATGGGTTTTGAGAAGAAAAGGTCGAAAGTGTTTGATCACTTTGAAAATAGCATAAGCTTATTTCTCAATGTCATAGTAGTTTAATTCGGCCCCTTGCAAGTTTGAACTAAAAAAGGTAATTGGGGATTTTGATTTGTCTTGATTAGCCTACGTGAGTATTGCAGCATGCGATTTCTCAGAGGCAAATGTATACAAAATGAAAGGATTAGAAAAGTTTGGAGTCGCTAGGGATGGGGAATTTATAATTGCTTGCTTAATCAGACTGAACGCTTCATGTTCTGCCTGACCCCATTTGAAGAGTGAATTTTTCTTAATCATTGCTTGTAACAATGACATAATTCTTGAGAAGTCGGGGACAAACCTTTTAACAAAATTAATTTAACCAAGGAATGATTGCATGGCTTTCTTGTTATGGGGTAAGGATATTTCAAAAATCTCCTTAATCTTATCTGGATCAATGTGGATTCCACATTTAGACACTATAAATCCGAGAAGATTTCCTTCACTTAATTCAGAAAGGGATTTTTTTGGATAAAGTGAGATCCCATACTTTTGACAGCATTGAAATATTTGCTTTAAATCTCTAAGGCGATTACTACGTTTTTTAGAATACATTGTTATGTCATCTAAGTAAATCACCACTGACTTATTCACTAATCCTTTAAATGAAATATCCATTGCCCTTTGAAAAGTGGCTCCAGCATTAATCAGTCTGAATGGCATCTTTTGATATGCATATGTGCCCCATTTGGTTCTGAATGTTGTTTTCAATTGGTCTTCTGGATGGGCTAAAATTTGGTTATATCCTGAGAAACCATCTAAAAAGGACATCAAATCAAACCATGCGATTGATTGTTCTAATCCATAGGTGGTAATGGAAAATTGTCCTTTTGGAAGGCCTTATTAAGATTTCTAAAGTCAATACAAATTCGAATGTCTTCATTTTTCTTTCTGACCGGTACTAGATTGGAAACCCATCTAGAATGTCTAATAGGAAAGATAATTTTAGCTTTCAACAATTTATTCAGTTCAGACTTAATCTAACTTTCCATATTAGGATGGATTTTCCTCAGCTTTTGCTGGACTGGTTTCTCATTAGAGATCATCAGAATTGTATGATGTATGATTGAAGTGTCATAAGTTTTGAGGTCATCGTAATTCCAAGAAAAGATGTTTTTATATTGCTTCAAAAGTCAAATAAAGACTAATTTTTCTTTCGAAGATAGACCAATACCTAACTTGATATTTTGCGGCTTTATGTCAGTTCCTAGATTCACTAATTCATATCTCAGAGCTTAACTTTGAATTTTTGAATTGGTGGACCTTTTGAATCTATCTTTCAAATAATATAGGTCTTCCAATTTGACTACAGATTTGGGTATGGAATTATTGGTGCTTTCTTGTTGTAATTGTATGTCACGTTGGTCCTCATCAATTATTTGATTATTGTAAGAGCCTTCTGAAGTCAGGAAACTTACAATATCAGGGTCATCGTTAAAAACTCTCCAGTTGGTCACATTATCTAGGATGGAGGGTCTAAAGATCAATTCGATTGAGAATTTGTCTGGACTATAGTCTTCTGAGGGAATGAGCTTGGAAGCTACATTAGCTAGCAGGTCAACACTAGCATTTTGGAGCCTGGGAATGGATGACTTATTTTTGGCTATGAAGTGTGCAATCAGGTCTTGTACTAAAGATTAATAATGCTTTAAATTACCTGATAGACAATGTATAGTATTTTGTACCTGCTTAATAACAATCTCAGAATCACCAAAGACTTGTAGATACTTGATGTCAAGTCTGATTGCTTTGTATAACCCTTGCACTAGAGCTTCGTATTCTGCAGTGTTGTTTGGGCAATCAAATTCGAGTCTGTAAGTTAGCATGGTTTTCTTTCCTTCTGGACTAATTAATACACAACCTACTCCTACTCCATCATTAGACTTAGATCCGTTGAAAAATAATTTCCAAAACAAAGATTTATTTACAGAAGTATCTACAAATTAATGCATTTAGAACTATCCGTTTGATAAAAAAAATCTATCTGACATAAAACATAATTTTCTAGAAAAGACGAAGTATGAGCATTGAAATTCCCTAAGAACGAGTCAACAAAATAGTTCCCAATTATATTGTTGCTATAAGTTGTAGGTTCTTTTTCTCCTTCCAGCTTAGTTACTATGTACTTTTGGTGTCTTTCTTGCTCGACCTTTATCTGATTCGGTTTACCATTGTAAGGGAGCCACATGTGTGACCAGTCAGTCGCAAAGTAACCATGAAGCTTTTCAGACCAATCCCTGCTAAGAATTAAACCATAAAATTCAGGAATGTCTGCAACTAGAATATCAATGACTTGACATACCTTTGGGTTCGATGAGAGCCTTATGGTCACTTGATTTAGTTCACCAATTACTTCAACTTGCGATCGGTCGAGCTGCACTATGCGTACTACAGATTTTTGAGGTTGGATGTTCAACTTTGCACAAACTGTCTTAGGCAAAATGTTAGATAAAGCACCAGAGTCTACCAAACAGTTATGCAAATTTTTATTAAAAAATTCAAAGGTGAGAAGAAATGGAGTATGGGATTTTGACCTACTTCCAGTTAAGGCAATGTCATTTGGGTCAACTTTATTTGACATACCAGTTGGAGGTCTCCCCATTTCATGAGAAGCTTGCGAGATTACAATGGCGGGAAGAGGTGCAACAAGTATTGCATGCAGCTCTTTCAGAAGTAGTTTCTATTGATGCTTTAATTTACTTAGTTCATGAAAAGTAATGTTTTCCCTAGTCTTCTTCATGTCTTGAACAATATTATACTCCATTTCATCAAAAAACACATATTTCATTAAAATTGGAAAAAAAATATTACAAGGAAATCACTAGAATTTAACTTTTTACTTATTTTTAAATTCTAGGTCCACTATTTAATTCCAAACTTAATGAAATATGTGTTAAAAATGATAAGCGTTTTAGATGGAGTCGATGAATCAGATTGGACTGGATTTGTCTGAGTCACTTTTGGTGACGATTTCTTACCTACGACTTTATCTTTGGAAGTTGAGCTTGTGTTTTTCTATTTTGAACTAGACTATGGAGGATCGAGTTGATTTCTGCTTCTGGGATTGACTGGTAATGCATCTTGATCCTCTTCATTTGGAAGGATGAAGTCCCACATTTCCTATAATTCTAGAACCTCATCTTCATCAGTATGTTCTTCATTGGAAACTTCTTCTTCTTCTCGTTCAGATTCTACATTTGTTATAGCATCGGGAGACTTTGGATCGGTTGAAGGATTTTTCCTAAAAGGCTTATAGGGTTTATTAGAAGAAATCTTTGCCACTTGTTTTTTAATATCAACCATTTCATTAGACATGGTTTTTAAAACTTTCTGTAATCCCTCCAAGTCGAACAGGTCCTTTGATTGCTTTTTCTTAGGGTCATCTCTAAAAGAAACTTTCTTAGATTTTCTTTCATCAAAAGCCTTTTTCTTTTCTAAGGCTAAGATATGTTTTTCTACCACTATTGCTTCTTTCATATTTTTAGCCAATGTTGGCTTGGAAGCCCTATCTACAAAGATTTCTATGTTTGAAGGCAAGGTAGATATATACCATTCACTTCTAACTTCTTCACTAGGCTTGGATGTGGTAGGGATTTTATTTAAGAGTTTATTGAATCACGAGTTGAAATCTTTGATAGGTTCTCTCGATTCGGTTTTAAGATTTGAGAGGTCATTGATTAATGTCGCTGTAGACTTATCATCACTGAACATAGTCAAGAACTGCTCTTGGAAAATGTTCCAACTAGTAATGGATCCTGATGGTAATGAAAAATACCAGGATACAATGGCTCCTTGGAAAGTATATGGGAAAATCCTGACAATAACATCTTCTTCTGTTACTCCTTTCAAGTTTACTAACAACATAAAGTTGTTTATATGTTATTCTACTAGCATGCCTGTCTCAAGGTTAGACTTTGGTAGCCATTTTTCGGGATGAGCTGGCAACTGACTCAAGGGTGCAGGCATTATGACTGCCCCTGGATTGTTCCATGGTCTTTGAGCCATTGTTGAGATACTAACAGAGGAAAGTGTAGATGAAGTTCCTTATGGTTGGGAAGAAGATGTTGAAGTTCCAGTACCCTGTTGAACAACAATATGAAGTGGAGGAGTGGATGGTTGACTTTGCAATGGATCAGATGAAATGGATGATGATGATGAAAGAGTCTCACTGTCAGACTCTTCAGGTGTCCTCCTTACTCTTTTCCTTTTAGGTAGAGGGAATTGGAGCTTCAATACCAAGCTTTTCACTCTGTAGTCTAGTAAGAGGATGGGAAGGAATGTATTGCGAAGTCACAGTACCTTGAGATGATTCATATTTCTGTGGTGATATTGAAAATCCTTGAAGTTTTTGAATCAAAGACTAAATTTCAGGAGCTTCAACAGTGGATGTATTTGAAATGTTCGGGTTTGCGGCAGTGGTTGTTGTTTTCTCAACTTCTCGCTTAATTTTTAAAGACTCAGAATGCAATGGAGAAGTCGGGGGAGATGTTGAAGGTGATTTACTCTCAGAATGGGTTTTGGATTTA
>APFE031634821.1:143294-154266 GCA_000404065.3 Pinus taeda
ATATATTCATTAGGAAGGTTTATGAATAATTGCATATTTGTGCCTAATATTATTTATTTTTGTGGAATATTATGAGAATATTGGGCAGATTATGAAGATCTGGAGGAGGAGATAATTTAGGGACTTACTCCCTACTATAGGAGGATCAATAATAAATAATAAATCAACAAGATATTATGGAATTATGGCACATATTGTGGAACTCCAATGATTGAGAAAATCTAGGAATGTGTTCCATGCCATTTAATGCAGATTCCTAGTATTGGGGACTAGATCCACTAATCAAGGAATTTTGGTGGGGAAATATTCCTCCTTTCATGCGGAATGATTCCTAATTATTTTGTATAAGTTCCAAGTCAAATTTTCCTCTAGGCATAGATTTTCATTAGTGTTCTTGTGGAGAGAACTCGTATTTCTGCAGTTCCATTGCATTTTCTTACAAGGATGTAACTGTATTGATGAAAATAATGAAGATTGGTGTCATGTTCAGCTTCTAAATCTTGTTATCCTCCATAGATATCTGAGTTTCCTTGGGCTTGGCCATCCCAGGAGCCTCAAATACCTTTTGTATGATTTTCTTTCCTTCTTTTCACTTCCTATTCACATGCATCTCTTGTTTTTATTTCATTCTATTTCTGCATTTAGTATTAATGATTTCTTGTTGTAGGATTGGGTTAAATGGTTTATGTAAGTTCTTTTGTAGAATCATAAGCATCATTTAATCCTTGGAAAGGCTTTGGAAGGTCATAGTAATCATTGAGCTACTTGGATTAGCTTTCTTATTCCCAAATCTAGATTTATGGAACTCCTTTATGGCAAAGAACAATAAATTTCTGCTATTTTTTAGAGCATGCTAACGAGCTTCAATCGAGTTGGTTCCACTTGCATTAGATCAAAAAAAAATATAGTTCATAAAAAAAATTACCCCATTTCATTTTCGCTTGATTAGGTTAGGAATTTTATAGATTTACTAGTTCACTAGTTCTCGAATTTCTAGATTTTCAACTCGTAATTTTGTGCTATTTTTTAGCATGGGTTAACAGAGGTATTTTTCAGTGATTCCACCTAGAGGTACCTAATACATTATAGTAAATAAAAAAATTTGTCCCATACAAATTGGATTTGATTTTCTTAATCATTCGATGAATTATAATTTCGTTTAGTAAATCTGTAATATCCTATAGGAGAACTAGGAGATCTTGTAGGAGAACTAGTACATCCTGTAGGAAATCCTGCAGTGGCCTGTTTTGATCCCGAATTGAGAAAAATCATCAGTGAAGCTGGGATTAGGCCTCTAATTGACCTCCAAGCCATCAAAATCATTGTACCCCTCTTGCTCCACACCTGTGTCCCCTGCCAAAGATCAAGGAAATTTTAGCATTTGCATTTATAAAGAAAAAAGATTTAAAAAATGAGTTCTTTTATATTTACACATGCACATAGCAGTTCGTACTCTCTAGATTAGATTTCATGCTCAGTAATTTTAAATCATCACATTTGATAAATAGGTTTAAGATAGGTTTCTTTTACATTTAGTTCGTGATCTTTATGCAATTAGAATACATTTATTTCCTTGTACTTTCTTTCTTGCAATAGATTACGGTTCCATTTCGAACATTTCATTTTCTGCAATTAGTTTAGGATTTGACTTCAGTACATGCACTCCATTAAATCATGACAGAAAAGGAAGGGCACATGATATGTTGCACATATAGTGCTGATACCTCTTAAGTTTGTACGAACCCTGGGTTGATAATTAAAGTTGGTAGCCTTGGAAGTTGCAGCATTCTTGTTGCAATACCAAGGCTCCTTAGCAATGCTTTGTTTCTTCATTCTTGTCCATTGACAACAACCAAATTTTTTGTATTCCTTTGCAGGTAACTACCAACTGCTAAGGAGGTGTCTTTTGCTACCCCGTTGCTACAAAAACACTACTACAATAATTGGTGACTCTGCTAGTTTCTTTTCTTTAACTTAATAATTGTGTTTGCAAGACCCTCTCTTTGCGTCATTACCTCACTGGGCATGCAACATCTTTCTAGAAATTTTGCAAGACCTATGGGACTTTTTGTCAGCCGAAAAGCTTGATTGTCCATTATTTTTGGTCAACTATGTGACTTTCGTTCTAACAAATGCATAGGCACGACTTTTATTTAGACAGACACGTAGGCATGTCTGTGCACAGTGAAACCCGTGTACTTTCCAAAAAGAATAAAAATCATTGTAATTTCACTTTTCTCAGGTGATTGGAAACCTTCAGTAAATTTCCTTCACCTCTGCAATTTTTTTTCCAACCAGTTTAGATTACATAATTGCTTTACTAATCACAATTACTAGGGTAATTAGATTATCTTTTTTTTTTACATTTCTCACATAGATTAATTAATAAAGGAGTAAGTGGCCATGATCCACAAATCTTGTTACTAACCAAAGAATTTATTTTTCTTCATTTTTGGGACTAGGATTAAGTGTTATTATATAAATTAAGTAATCCCTACTTCCCTTGCGTCTTCTAGATGAACTTGGGCTTGCATATGAAAACTTTCTTAAAGAACTTAAGTTTCCATCTCCTTTGTTGAAACTCACATAGTGTAATAGGAAAATTAGTAAGTGGGCCATGTTGAAAATAACAACAAGAAATGATAAAAATAGAATCCATAAATTTTGGTTTAATTTGTCCTTGAATTAAACTCAGAATTAAAATCAAATTTTATTCTCACAGAAACTGGTAATAGTTAACTAGAGTGAGTTGACTTAGTTAACTTAGGAATTTTGAGTTGGAAGTCTTTCTGAATTCATGTATATGTTTTCCCTATATTATAAGGGTCCAAGATGAGTTAAGTATGAGTTGTAATTAGCTAACTCGATTTACTGAGTTAATTCTGATTAAATTAGTTCCAAACAGTTTGAGGAACTAATAGTGAGATAACAGTCAATTGATGCATTAGTGCACTCAACTAGTGCTACTCTAATTAACTGAAGATTCCCTCATCAGAAACTCATTCATGTTGATTTTGAGAAAGACCTAGTTGAGACTAGAGTGCAGGGACAATTTACTATTTATTGTAGAATTTTCTGGGTTGTACAGATGGTGCATGAAATCAGGAATTGAACCAAGAAGTGATTGTGCAGTTTTGGATGCATTGAACTCTCATAAATATGGGTTGATCATCCATAGGAATTGTGCAAGGAAATAGGGGCTTGAGAGCTAGAGAATTGGCTAAGTGTTCGCCAAGAGTTTTCTTGTGAGCTGGAGATTGATTTTACTGAGTGTTAGGATTGTTCTAGTGAGAACAAGAATTGTATTATCATATTGGATTTCTGATATATGCAATACAAATAGTGGGGTTTTGAGTTGTGGCTTTCCTCGGATATTTATTATGTTATGTGCCATTGATTTATCTTCCTCTTTCTATTATTGTTTTCATTGATATTTATGGGCTTATGTTGTAAAGAGTGGAAGTATATTCTTGTCTTTTTCTTTAGAACAGTGCATGAGCTTATGAATCTACAAGATTTTCTACATGGTATCAGAGCTAGAGCTCTAGAAATTTTCTACATGGTATCGGAGATGAGAACAGTATACTAGAGGATATTTCAAAGTTTTGAGTTCATGGTTACAATTGAAATTCAAATTTTCATTTCATACTTTAGGATCGACAGATGGCGTTCTACAGTTTGCAGCTTGAGTATGCCTTGGATGGAAACTCGAATTATATAGCCTGAAAGGACAACATGGAGGCCATGTTGGAGGATAATGGCTTGAAGTAATTCATTGATCAGGACAATCCTAAGCCATCAACATTGGATGCTCAGAATCTGGCCGAATGGAAGAAGTGAGTGGCAAGGGCAAGGAGGATAATCCTTGAGGGAGTTCAAGACCACATTGTCTCAAGTATCCATGGAAGGAAACTCCTCATGCTATGTGGAAAGAATTGAAGGAACTTGTCCACAACAATAGTGACTGTTGGACCTCAGAATCACTCTCTCCTTAACAACTTTTCTCGCTTCTTTCTCTTGTTTTCCATAAAAGATAGATCCCCATCACTAATAAATGATAGATTTTGTCTCAAGGAGGACATTAAATGATTGCCATGTTATACTTTTATGTTTTTTTCTATTTGAATAAGTTTTTGGAAATTAGCTATGGAACGTAGCCTATTCTGCAACTAACTATGTGCTCCATAGCTATTTCCATGGTTTAACAAGTTACGAGTGTCAAATGAAGAAACCAGCCAAATGGGAATCTCTGGAATCGTCTCGACATAGATCCTATCCTATTCACCTAGCCCAGATCGATAAAAAAGACAGCTCAAGACCACAGGCAAAGGTGGAGTCAAACATATGAAACTCGAAAGCAATAGGACTCTTTGTCTACCCTTTCATGGTTAATTAATAAATCCAATAGTTATGTTCAAGCATTAACTCGGATCATACACCTGTGTCAACAGTTTTGTGCAACCACCTTGTTTGAATTCAAGTCACCTGTAGCTGATCAAACATTACGCAGACTAGTTGTAATACGTGTAGACCACCTGTAGCTAATTTTCCTCAAAAGAAAGTTATGAATATTTTCTTTTAAATATGAGTTGAATAGAACCAAAAGGAGTTGGAAGTTTTTGATGTATTAAGTTTAAACTTATCAGCTCTATAATTTTGGACCTTTGTTGCTGTTTTATAATACAAAGTCGTGTGTTGACTGATGGTCATTTGAAGGAGCATTTTGAAAAAAGTTAGCATCTCAACCTAGTCAGTTGCAGAGGGCCCCTACGCTAAAGGAGGTTTTCTTTTCATTTGTTTTCTTCTTTCTGTTCAGTTTTAATTTCATCATTTGCTTTTAGCAACATTTGTAACTTAGGTTGATTTCTTGTAGTTTGATTTCTTTTATTTTTAATCAGTAAAATAATGTTAGAATTCAATTGTGCAATCTTGTTTCTCCAATCCATTTCATAAAGGAAATGACTTTGTTTCTAAACAGAGTAAGATTGAAAGTAATGAGGATGCGTTGTTGATTAGTTTACTCACTGTTTTTGTTATTTATTTCTTAGTTCGGGTTGTCAATGCATTGTATTAATGAATTTTTTTGGTCACCATTTCAAGCTAATATCCATCCTAAACTAAATGGTTAAACATTCACTTTACATAAGGGTTGAAACCAATCAGTTACCTTTTGCATGTTTTTATTTAGTTTTTCTAGATCATGAAGAAAAAAAGTTGATTGAATTCCATCTCAAGGAGGTTATCTTTCAAAGTTGAAGGTTAGAGTAACTAGAAATACTTCAGTTAATTTCATTCTCTGTATTTATTTCAACATGACTTACAACTTTACCTTCTAGTTTTAAGAATTATTCATGAATTAGGAATAGATGAGAAGATAGGACAGATGCTATGTTTTTCCTTCTTTTTAGATTTTGACTAAGTTTTAGGCTCTTGGTTCACCTTTAGGAAGTTTAGATTTAGTTTCTCATAGTTCAAATAGTACATCATTAGGAATCAAAGAACAGAAACCCCCAAAACAATATAAAAAACAAAACAATGAAGTAAGAAGGGTTAACTAAGAACATACAGTGCACTACACTTCATCAACTTACGAAACTCGGTTGATAATTTATGCAAAGAAATATAGGACACTAAATTGACTAAACATTTTGGCATTGTTACCAAGGAAGTGTAACTAGGTAACCTTATCATTTACATTAAAAAAAAATGACATGCATGGAAAAAGAGACTCTAGCGGTAGATTTATAGCTAGAGGTAGGAATTCAATTCCTACAACACCACCTACTCCACCAAGAACAAGAAGAGATACACCTCCATCTCAAGATCATACTCCCAACCATAGAACTCCTGAAATTCTAGGGTCAGAAATCCAATCAAAAGAATCTCCTACTTCATCTACCAAGGCAGTGCTAGAGGAGAAAAATCTTGGGTCTCCAACAACAGGAGTAGTCTTTTTCACCTCCACAGGGGAGCACATTTTAGTTGAAGAATTAGGAATACCTAGTGAGGAAGAAGAAGTAGAACCTCTCTCCCATATCCCACTAATAGAAGAACTAGAGGAAAAGAAATTAACTTTGCAGGTTGAACCTTATACTGACTCTAAAGAAACTATAATGGCAAAAGAAGGAGAGGATGGAGAATTCACACTGTTTGGAGGAGGGGGTAGAGGAAGAGGTAGAGGAAATAATGGAGGAGGCAGAGGAAATAGGGAAATAGATAGTTATTTTAGATTCCCTATAGTGGATGAAGAAACAAATGCCACAATGAAAAATATCTCATATTTTGTCCTCCCAAATTTCCATGGGTTAAAAAGTGAGGATCTTGAAACATTTTTATTTGAGTTTGAAGTTTTGTGCAGAACCTATGATTATCTAAAAGAATCTCAAAAACTTAAGTTGTTCCCTTCAACATTGAAAGGAGTTGCTTTGAAGTGGTTCATGGGGTTAGTCACTCAGTCCATTAGAACATGGAATGACATGAAAAAGTGTTTTTGGATAGGTATTTGGATTGTTGCATGCCTACCAATCACAAATATGAAGTCTTCAAAATGATGCAAAGAGAGGATGAAAATTTAGAGGATTTGATTGAAAGATTCAACTATAATTTGAAAAGAGAAAAGATGGACAATTTAGATGAAGATACCTTAAAAGATCTTTTATTAAAATCCATTAGAGATGAGTGGATAGATATCCTTAACATGATGGGGAAGGGAGATATATCTCAACTCCCATTAAATGACATAGGAGAATTATGTGTTCATCTCTCAAGAGGGAAATACAAAACTGGGAAAGGTCCAAGAGATCCTTCTCTTGTTAGAGTAAATAAATCTGCAATTGGATTAGCGAATAGGGCGAAAATTGGTAATATGCTTGATGAATTCAAAACGCATATTCTAGGAAGTCTTAGTGAGAAAATAGAAACCCTAAAGTTGCAAAGCAAGCAGAAAACTGAGGATGATGCTTTAGCTATTTTATGTCCAAAATGCAAAAAAAAAAAAAAAAAAAAAAAAAAAAAAAAAAAAAAATGCTCTAAGAGAATGCCCTTTGGATGAAAAAATTCTAGACTTGTATGATTTGCTCAGAGAATCATGAGACCAAGGGTTTTCCTTCGATTCCAGGTCTTAAGGCTGTTTTTCAAGAAGAAACAGGTTCAAATTTAGCAGAACCTCTTTGCTTTGTCTCTAGAAAACCTTGGCAAGGGCCACCCTTTCATATACCCCTTCCTCCCCTCATCTTACCCACCCTGTATAAGTAAAAACAAATCCCTCGCATAACCTAAAACATCATAAAGAATTATAAGATATATTGCATTTGCTTCTTAATATATCTCGACTTCACTTTAAATAGAAATAAAACCCTACTCTAAATACATTAACAATAATCCATTAACTGTAACACTTAAGAATGTTGAATCTAGTTTAAAATATAGCTTTTAAAATTAAATAAATTAAATAAATAAAACAATATAAAACTATTTTTGCATTTTTAATTAATAGTAAAATTAAAAATAATAAAAAACTTATTGCATTAATAATAATAAAACCTAATTAACATAGAAAAGGGTTAAAGAGAACATAAGCTTATAACCAATGAACATTAACAATAATTAAATTAGGTTAAACATTTATTCAAAATTAAATTAAACAATTCATAACTTTGTAATACATTTAGAATAATATTATAATGAAAATATAAAAAACTTATTACAAGTATAATAATCAATCCTAATTAAACATTGCACAATCTTAAAATCAACAAACATTAACTTAAAAAATTAATTAACTAAGTTAAGCATTATTGAAAATTAAAAATAACAATTTAAAAACAAAAATAATTATATAATTAAAATACAGTAAATTAAAAAAGAATCTCTTTAATAAAACTAAGAACACGTAGAAAGTAATACATTCAATAATAAATATAATCTGATAAATTACAAGAATTAATTAATAAAAATTTCATTATAACAAAGTAAAATTAAAATATTTAGATGGTCGGCTTACCAACTTGACAACCCACCTATACCATATTTATTACACACTTATCACTTCTTTGTAAATCAGTCCAGATGATGAGTCTTGGTCTAGACTCGAAACATCGACAAATAAAAGATGAACATTGTGGAATGTCTGAATTCAGTCTCTCTAAAACCACACCATAGAAATATGCAAACCATTATCCTCCATCATATCATAATTATCCTCCCCCACACATTCCACAACAAAATCAGCAGCCACAAATTCAAAATCATAACCCTCAACTTTTATTACCATTTCCACAACAAAACCAAAATCTTCAACTCTTACTGCCATTTCAGCAAAGACCAAATCAACTACCTGCCCAACCATTACCAAACCCCAACAATAAAAATCCTTAGAATACTTACATTATGGAAGGAGAAAATTTTCCAACTTATATGATCACTCTAGATCTCAATGGTGTTCAACTAAGATCTGGTAGGATATTAGAAAGGAAATGCCTTCTGTAGCTATTCAGGAACAAGACAATTTTGAGGAAGATTTTCTATAGTACAATAAAATTTTTGAGGGAACATCTCTCCAAAACCAAAATACTGAAAATGAAAAATAGAAAGAACCAGTGAACTCAACTCCTATCATTGAGCAGCTAGTATCTGCTTCTATACCTCCTTTTCCTGAAAGATTACAAGTTGATAGAGGAATAGAAAAGTAGATCATGTTGCCTAATTATGATTTTCTAGATGAATTAAAAAATGTCTGTATCAAAATCCCTTTGTTACAAGCCATTAAGGAGATTCCAATCCTATCTAAAACAATAAAGGAGTTGAGCATAAAGAAACCAGGAAGAAAAGTAAAAGAAACAAAAATAATTCACATGGTAGGAAAAATAACAAATATAATGATGGGAAAAATTTCCATACAAAAATATGTAGATCCAGGAAGTCCAATTGTGAAAACACATATCAATGGAGTTGAAATTCCAAATACATTAATTGATTTAAGGGCAACAATAAACATCATGAACAAACAAACCATGGAACAACTCAAGCTTCCTAATCTTCTTTACACACCTACATTACTGCAATTAGTAGACATATTTGTAATCAAACCATATGGAGCATTAGAAGATATTTTAGTATCCTTGGATTCTTGGGAATATCCTGTTGATTTTATGACCTTAACCCCCAAGAAAAATTTAGGAGGACATCCACTCATATTAGGAAGACCTTGGCTAGCCACAGTTGATGCTTTCATTAGCTGTAGATCTGGTGATATGTATATTTATAATGGGAATTCAACAAAAAATTCACTCTATATCCTCCAGCAAGAACAATCATAGAAATAGATGACAAAGAATGGATTGATGATGAAAATGGTATTCAACCTCTCTTTACTATTTCAGATATTTGTGAAGATAGTCAAATCTTAAATACAATGGAAAGTTTTGAATCATCTCCAGAATATGAACATGATCAATTTCAAGAAAAATCCAATATTGAATATTTGTCATCTAGGCAAATGTCTCTTTATTCTATGGAAGAATTTGGTAGCTCTACAATTGAAATCTTTCCAGGGAGAACATTGAACATAAACAATAACTTGGAGAAATTACAACGGGAAAAGCTAATCAAGACATTACAACAACATTCTACTGCATATGCATGGGAATATATTGACATGAAAGGAATTAGTCCTAAGACTTGTATACATCACATCTACCTTGAGGAAAATTGTAGACCTATCAGACAACCTTAGAGAAGGATGAATCCAAATCTTAGGGAAATTGTGAACGAAGTGCTGCAAAAACTGTCGAATGTAAACTTCATTTACCCAATTTCAGACAGTCAATGGGTTTCCCCTTTAGTGATTGTGCCTAAAAAGAATGGTAAATGGAGGGTGTGCATTGATTACCAAGAATTGAATAAAGCTACCCTTAAAGATAATTTTCCTTTGCCATTTGTAGATTAAGTGTTAGATACATTATCAAGTAAGAAGTATTTCTCATTCTTGGATGGCTTTAGTGGTTATAATCAGATTCACGTGGCACCTGAAGATCAAGATAAAACCACATTTACTTGTCCATGGGGAACCTATGCCTACCGAGTACTTCCTTTTGGGTTACGTAATGCACCTGCAACATTTGAAAGAGCAGTACTAGGAATTTTTTCTGATCTAATACATGATTGTGTAGAGGTATATATGGATGACTTTACAGTCTACAGGAATAGATTTGAAGAAGCTTTGGAAAATTTGGAAAATTTTCTTAAAAGATGTAAGGAAGCAAACCTTTCACTGAGCCATGAAAAATGTTTTATGATGTTTACAAAAGGTATTGTTTTAGGGCATCACATTTTAGGAGATGGGATTAAAGTTGATAAATCTAAAGTTGAAGTCATCTCTAAATTATCAATTCCAAATTGCCAAAAGGATGTTCAAAGTTTTCTAGGAATTACAGGATACTATAGATGATTTATAGAAAATTTCACTAATCCCCACTCTTCAAATTACTCACCAAGGATTGTGAATTCAATTGGAATCCTAACTACATGGAAAATTTTAGGGGCGAATGTTCACCCTTTGGCGAAATTAAGGTGTTTTAAATTTTTAGTGGGCGAATATTTTGTATCATAGTACATTTTTACAAATCACCTCAAATAGCCCACCTTATTTTAAGGGAGAGGGTAAAAAACGTAAATTTAGCCCTTGAAATCAGGAGTTACAACCTTCCATTCGCCCATTTTCAAGAATAGGTTTTATTTAAGTGAATCCTATGGGCCAAATAGCATATTCATATTTATAAAACAGGTATGGTAAATTAATAAAAATATAAATAAATGAGAGGTATGGTAAATAAATAAAACATTTTTTATATTTACTCCATAAGTCACCTTATATACATGCAAGCGTGTAAACAAATAAAAATATAAGTAAAGTGGAGGTATGATAAATAAATAAAATGTCTTTTTATACTTACTCAAAAGATATGGTAAATAA
>APFE031634821.1:154730-185783 GCA_000404065.3 Pinus taeda
ATATACATATTATATTATTGATAAAATCGCCTTCCATTTTTCCTATATACCATGGACATTCGCCCATTTATTATACTTATAAATTTACCGGGGGTTCTTAAAATTTTCCCTGCCTGACTGCCAGTTAGCATTTGAGACTTAAAAACAAAAATTTCTAAAGCACCCATCATGAGAGATCCAAATTGGAAACTACCTTTTCACATTTCAACAGATGCTTCAGATACAGCTCTAGGAGTTGTATTAGGACAAAAAGACTTGATTCCCTATGCCATCTAATATACAAGTAAGAATTTGACTCCCACTAAGTTGAACTATACTGTAACTAAAAATGAATTTTTAGTTGTTGTTCATGCAATCAACAAGTTCAGACATTATATAATAGGCTATGAAACCTTTGTTCATACAGATCACTCTGCAATTAGATACTTAATGAATAAACCTATTACTAATGGAAAAGTTACAAGATGGCTTTTACTCTTGCAAGAATTTAATATTATTGTGCTAGATAGACCTGGAAAACAAAACACAGTTGTTGATTTCTTGTCCAGAATTCAAAATATCAAAGATGACACTCCGGTTGAAGATAAGTTTCCTAATGAATATCTTTTTGCAGTGACTACTCAAACTCCTTGGTTTGCAAATATTTCTAATTACTTATCCACACACATTTTTTTCCTAGAGAGAAAAGAAAAATCATTTAGATAAGTGCAAGATACTCATGGATAACTAATGAATTGTATAAAACAAACCTAGAGATTATGATCAGAAGATGTGTTATGGAAGATGAAATGCCTGAGATTCTTAAGGCATGTCATGATGAGTCATGTGGTGGACACTTTGCTGACAAGAGGACAGCCTATAAAATCCTTTCTTTAGGATATTATTGGCCATCCATCTTCAAAGATGCCAAAGAATATGTCAGGAGATGTGACAACTGTCGGAGGGTAGGGAAACCCGCTCCTTCAAATGAAATGCCACTACAAATTCAAGTACTCATTGAAATTTTTGAAAAATGGGCCTTAGATTTTATTGGACCAATTAATCCTCCATCTAAGAAAAATAAGTATATATTGGTATGCACTGATTATGTCACTAAATGGGTAAAGGCCAAAAAATTACCTTTTGCTAATGAAAAATATGTAATTAACTTTCTTTTTGAGGAAATGTTCACTTCTTTTGGTGTTCCAAGAGAAATTGTGACAAATCATGGATCTCAATTTACATCTAAAATGGTGAAGGGTCTTGTGGAATATTACAAGATCAAACATAAGAAATCTACTCCCTATCATCCACAAGCAAATGGTCAAGTTGAATCTACAAATAAGGTGATTGAAGGAATTCTCACTAAGACTATGCATCTACATAGAAGAGACTGGGCAGAAAGGCTTCCTGAAGCATTATGGGCCTATAGAACTACCTGGAGGAACACAACGGGACATACACCCTATGAACTTGTTTATCGGAAACAAGCCATGTTCCCTATAGAATTTCAAATCAAAACCTTCAAGATGGCAGTCCAATTGGGACTAGATTTATCAGAGGCACGGAAACATAGATTGGAGCAACTCAATGAACTTGATGAAATCAGGCAAGATGCAGTCCAAAGAACCAGTATAGTCCAACAACAGAGGGCTAAATGGCATGATAAATATATTAAGGAGAAGAAGTTTCAAACATGATATTGGGAATTGTTGTTTGATTCAAAGTTCAAAAATTTTCAAGGGAAGTTTCAAACTCATTGGCTTGGGCCATATGAGATTGAAGAAGTCTTTAATAATGGAGCAGTAAAGATAAGGATGATAGATGGAAGAAAAATACCTCTTCTTGTGAATGGTCATTGGTTAAAGATATATCAGAATCGAATTTCAAGAGAGGAGTTCATTAAGATTTTCCAGAATAACTTTGAAATGAATCTAGTGAAGAAGAATTCTTCTTCTCCACTAACTTAGTCTTTATTCTTTCCAAATTATAATAATAATTAAAAAAAAAAAAAAATGTATGAGGTTGAAAACCAATCATTGGTTGGCATGCTTATACAGAAAATATAGGGTGAAAATCAAAGATTTTTGACATCCTATATTTTCCATTTCCTTTCTGTAATAAGTAGTGACAAAAAGCTACATTCATATGCACTTTAAAGTCTGCAAATTCATCATCTCATTCCATTTTCATTTTTTACAATTCCACTTCATCTAATTGTCATATTTCATTCACAATTTATCTTTTTACAGTTTTACTCCAAATGAATGTAATTTTGAAGGTTATAAAATTCTACGAAACAAAGGCCATGGGACTCATTATTAGGACAGAGCCCATAAGGGAAAAATATATGGAAGGATACCCACAACTCAAGGAGATGTTGTAGAAGGTTGGATGGCTCAATTTCGTTGAAAAAATTGATGGATATCACAAAGAGATCACAAAATCTTTTGCTAGATCATTCAATGGTACAGAAGTAGAGATTGGCGACATTAAGTTTGCAGTAACAAAATCTTACATAGAAGAGGCTATAGAACCACCAAGACTTGGTGAGAGATGGTTCAAAAACAAATAATTTTGCAGTGAATCATGGAAGGTAATCCTCAGGAATCCAAGTATGGATGTCACTGTGTTTAGAAAAGGAATTCCTATTTTAGCACTTAAAAATAAATGGAGAAGCATGCTTTTGATATTACAAAAATTTATTACCTGTGAGGGAATATTCGAATGCATGTATGTTTATCATATATGTTTATTGATGAACTTTCTAGAAAATGGAAACATCAACCTCCTTTTCTTCCTTCTAAACAGTCTAAGGAGGATGGCTTCAAATGTACAAAATAAAATATAATTCATAGACACAACTATGTACCATAATGGGTTGGTAAAAATACTGGTTGAGTTTCATCTGAAAAGAATAGGAGATAATTGGGAAAACTTCTTCATAAGAAACTATTTCCAAGAGGCACTAGAATCACCTAAAGAGGGTAATGTCAGAAGGAGTAAGAGGAAAAAGACCAATATGACCATTCAAATCAAACCTGAGTCCTTCACATATAAAAATGATGAAGAGCCAGTCTCTGAGACAAAGATCAGGGAGAAGATCAAGCAAAAAGGGAAGATAAAAAATAAAGTTGGTGGAATTACTGGGAACAAACCTAAATCTTCATTACAACAAGATGATGAAAAATTAATCTCTAAAAAATTGACAGAGATTAGGAAACAAATCAAGAGAAAGGAAAATATAGGAAAGGATAGAAAGGGTACAAAGGAGGAGAACATAAGCCCCCTACAACTTAGAAGGAGCTCTAAACACTGAGGTATGGTAAAGAAGGTATCATCAAAGGGAACAGAGTTCATAAATCTAGAAGAAGAAACCCCAATACCAACTCCTGATAATGTTCCATTTAAATAAAGTCCTCAAAACTCTCCTAAACAGTATTTTGAAGGCAACCTTAACATAGGATCTCCAGGCATAGACCTAGTGCAACAACAAATTTATGATTACATAGAGTCATTGGAGAAGAAAAGTGCCTCAATGGATCCAGAATCCTCAGCCAAACCAGAACAACCTGACAATCCACAAGAACCTCTAACTGACTCTTTGAAACATGAAATATATGAGTTAGAGATTTTGAACAAGAATATCAAGAAAGAAAATTAAACCCTGAAGGAACAAAGCAAGTTGGATAATGCCATTCATGATAATTCAATACTATACCTAGGGCTATGGTATAATAAGAATAGGAAGTTGAAGAGGAAGAATAGAAACTTGAACAAAACAATCATCAACCTAAAATAAAGACTTCTCATGAAGAAACCCAGGATGGCAGTCACTTCAAAGAGGAGCAAGAGAAGAAAGTTAGATGTACTAGTAGAGGTGTCTGAGCAGATGTAATAGGAAAGAAGATTTCACATTTGTGGAATTGCATGGGGACATGTAATGATTTTGTAGTGGGGCTATGTTGGACCTCAGAATTACTCTCTCCTTGACAACGTTTCTCACTTCTTTCTCTTGTTTTCCATAAATGGAAAATCCCCATCAATGATAGATGATAGATTTTGTCTGAAGGAGGACATTAAATGACTGACATGTTATACTTTTATGTTTTGGCTATTTGAATAAGTTTTTGCAAATTAGCTATGGAACGCAGCCTATTCTGCAGCTAATTGTGTGTTCCATAGCTACTTATATGGTTTAACAAGTTACAGGTGTCAAATGAAGAAACCGACCACATGGGCATCATTGGAATCGTCTCGACATGAATCCTATCCTAGTCACCCAACCCAGATCGATAAAAAATCCAACTCAAGACCATAGTCAAAGGTGGATTAGAACGTATGAAACCTGGAAGCAATAAGACTCTTTGTCTACCCTTTCGTGGTTAATTAATAAATCCAACAGTTCTGTTGAAGCATTAACTCGGATCAACCACCCGTGTCAATGGTTCTGTGCAGCTACCTTTTTCAAATTCAATTCACTTGTAGCTGATAAAAAATTTATGCAAACTGGTTGTAATACGTGTAGACCACCTGTAGCTAATTTTCCTCAAAAGACAATTATGAATATTTTATTTTAAATACCATTTGAACAAAACCGGAAGGAGTTGGAAATTTTTGATGTATTAAGTTTAAACTTATCAGCTCTGTAATTTTGTACTTTTGTTCCTGTTTTATAACACAAATCCATGTGTTGACTGATGATCATTTGAAGAAGAATTTTAAATTAAGTTAGCAGCTCAACCCAGTTAGTTGTAGAGGGCCCCTGTGCTGAAGGAGGTTTTCTTTTCATTTGTTTTCTTCTTTATATTCAACTTTAATTTCATCATTTTCTTTTAGCAGTGTTTGTAACTTAGGTTTATTTCTTGTAGTTTGATTTATTTTAGTTTTAATCAGTAGCATAATGTTAGAATTCAATTGTGAAGTCTTGTTTCTCCAATCCATTTCATAAAGGAAACAACTATGTTTCTAAACAAAGTAAGATTGAAAGTAATGAGGATGCATTGTTGATTATTTTACTCTGTTGGCATTATGATGCATGTGTTGTACTTGATGGAAACCCACTTGTAGTAGAACAACTCACTTGTATATCGTAACTAGATGAATCTACAGAAGAGATATCAGATGTGACAGGATGCATAATAGCAGTGTTTACAAATATGATGAAATGCAAGACAGTTTCAAGGAATTAGTTCAGAAGGCAACTTACTCAGATGAAAGATCATAGTACAACATGACAACAATAAAGAATTACAGTTCAAACTACAAAGAATGAAGAAAGAGAGGTATATGCAGGTTCACCATTGACCAAGTTGCGTATACACACAGGTTCACTATTTACAGATGTATACGCTAGTTGGCTTTGGTAAAAGCACATACACATGCAAGTTCGACACATTGAAGTAGCTATACCTTATGAACTATGATGTTTGAAGTTACAATTGGTTCTAGTTGCTAATGCAGAGTTCTGGGTTTTGCTTTATGTGCTAGTTACTGCATTCTAGTAACAGTGTTCAGATTGATTGATTGTGATTTTCTTCGGTGATGATGGATGAGTTCTAATAATGGATCAGGATCATAATGAATTATCATTATGTGATTTTATGGGCTAGACCTGGTTGCTAACACATATATTATCCTTTATATGTAATGATCTAGGCATGTCTGAAGTCGGGAAGTGTGACGAAGTTATAAGTAAGTATTTGTAGATCTATACGTTGGTTCACTTTGATGAAGTTGCATATACACGTTGGTTCGGATCTTTCAAGTTGCGTATACACTCTGATGCATGGTGTTGAGGTTACAACTGGTTCTGAATGATGATGCAATTTTCTGGGTTCAGATCTGTGTACTGATTACAGTGATTTGTCTATTCCAGATGATTGATTGAATTTGATTAAGTTTGAATGAATGCTTGATTCAGTTGTGTCATAGGTTCAGTAAGTGTTTGATTCAATTGTGTCAGAGACTCATGGATTGTCATTAATTTATTGATTCAGTTGTGGTTGATTCAAAAAGTGATGATTGAGTTTCAGTGATTAGTTGATACATATGTATTTGATGGTTGGATTGATTTTAAGCTTCAATGTTGTTGATGGGTCCAGTATGAAAATAGGATGAAACGTGGCCTTCAGATTATTGTGTTGTGTTATAAGAGTATCCAGTCTGAAAATTTATGAAACGTGGTCCCTGGAGGAAGAGATAAGGTCATAGCCTTCTGTAGGTCGATGCCTACGTACTAGTAAACATATTGACTAATACAAGAGATAGGGGGTTGTAGCTCCCTTCCAGTAGAAGCTGGAGAATGAGAGAAGGTTGTAGCCTTCTGCAATTAGAAGCCTGCGTACTGGTATGCATCTGCACCAGTACAATGTTGTAAATAGATTTTCTTATTATTAAAAGAAGATAGAGACAACAACAGCAGGTGGTTTTCACCCACAATCAGTTTCCACCTTAAATGTTGGTGTTCATGTGTGTTGCTTATGTGTGATGGTTTACTTTGTTATTAACTACATATGGTTATTGTTTAATGTTTAATAAAGTATTGATGCACAAATTAAATATCAACATATGATGAATTAACTGAATCATTAGTTTGCTGGATATATGCTCGTTTCCCTAAACGCAGTTGCATGTACACGCGGGTTACCCTCATGGAAGTGGCGTATATAAATTTGAGTAAGAAAATAAAAGATTATTGACTTGACTAATACTGATTCACACCCCCCCCCCCCCTAGTATTATTTCCAACAATTGGTATCAGAGCAGGTCATTTGTAAAAGCTTGATCACTTGAAGGAGATCCAAAGAAAAATGGGAAAGAAGCTAAAGAAGAAAGCACCTCAAAAGAATAAGACATCTCAAAGGAAAAATGATAGTGGGAGAGTTGATTGGGGATTATGTGGAAGAAACTTTTCAGATTCAAAATCACCTTAGAATGAAGATGAACAAGCAAAAGAACTATCAGGTATGAATTTGTTATCATCTGGTGATACATTTCTATGTCCATTTGAAGATGATGAAAGTGATAGCAAAACGATTGAATTTTCTCTTATGGGTGAGAGAGAAAGATAACAAATAGACGCAGAATTTAAAAGTCTCACAGACAAAATTAGAGATCAACAAGATCTTTTGGACAAAGGGGAGTGTGCCTTCAAAGAAGAAGCTACCAAACTAAAAGCTCAAATAGAGGAAGGAAACAAAGTAAGGAATAAATTCAAGGAAAAGGAAGATCAA
This sequence comes from Pinus taeda, assembly GCA_000404065.3. Lineage (NCBI taxonomy): Eukaryota > Viridiplantae > Streptophyta > Pinopsida > Pinales > Pinaceae > Pinus > Pinus taeda. The sequence goes on from APFE031634821.1 coordinate 161,945, forward strand.
TGTCAAAAGTTGTAGGATGAAGTGACATCATTAAGTAATGAAGTCAATGAAAGGAGCACAACAATCAAGAAACTCAAAGATAGATCTAGTTACTATGAAAGTCTTGAAGCTAAGATCCTCTCGCTAAAAGAAGATCTTGAAAAATCAAATAAGCAAAATGAATAACTACTCCAAGATCTTGAAAAAAAAGAAAATGAAGTTCTTGAATTAAGGCAATAGATGGAAGAAGGAAGAAAAGTTGAAGAAATCATGAAGAAGCAGTATCTTGAAAAGGAAGAGCAACACCAGGTTTGAGGTAAATATACTAAAAGGTAAATTAGAAGAGAAGGATAAGCTCTTACAAATTCAAGATAGTACTAAGATCTTGGATGATATTCTTAGTAGTCAAAGGTCTCCTACCATAAAAATTGGTCTTGGTTTTCATAAATATGTTGATGGTGAATCTAGCTCACAAAGTAAGACAAGGAACTCTAATGCAAAATCTGAAATGCTCAACAAGGAAATGAGAGGTCAATCCCATCAACAACAAAGGAAAGAAATTCTTCAAAGAAAATATTTCACTCCTAACTATGCAAGTGATAGTCGATCATTTCCCCAAATTAATAATGTTTAATGATTTATATGTCATAATCTTGGACATGTTGCAGCGAGATGCGGAAGGAGAATGGTTCAAGACCATCGCACAGAAATATCATAAGCTTCCAGGTACTTTAAGGGATATTGTTTTTCTTGCAATTTGTTTGGTCACAAAGCCATTGATTGCTATAGAAGAAATATGAAACATGTAAGATGTTATGCATGTAACAATTTTGGACATATAGCAAAGGAATGTAGGAGGAAATTTCAGGCACCATACCAAAAGGAGAAAACATCATCACACTCGAAGATAAGGAAGAGGAAGTAAGTACAATCAAAAAAATGTGGCATGGCACAGTGTACAGACATAACAGACTCAAGGGGAGCTGAAAGTGTGAAACTCCAATGTTCTAAATCTCATACGTAAGTTCCCTAAAGACAAGTCGCGTATATACGCGAGTTCAAAGCTGCACAATTGTGTATATGTGGTTTAAGAAAAATGCAGTGGGATAGACTCAGAAAAATTGATTTGATATGATCAGTTATCCTTTCTATCATGATGATAGATGACTATAGTCCATGGATGTTATTTAGAAGTGTTTTTTACCCTCACAAGTTTTTGATAACTTGATATATATCTGATTGATGATGATGCCTTGATACTTCTTACTAATATATGTAATGATCAGATCTGATAGTGAAAAGGTGGAACAAGTTCAGGGGGAGAACATGCTATGCTTCTAATAAAGCATTGTTGGCATTATGTTTAGAAGTCTTTAGTACCTAATCAATGATCATGATGCTTATGTGGCTAAAGTATCTAAATGATACATCTTGCTATGTGACGGTTATGAGTTACCCATGATGAGATCTCAGATGATACTTTGATAATGCATATAGTACATAGATGTTGCTTACATGGTGATCTTCATAAGGACAAAGAAAAGTACAAAGTTTGAGTACACAACTTCATTATTTGATGATGAACCACTCATCTCTTTTCTGTTGCTGTCATCATGCCTTCAAAGATGCATAAAGTTCATATGGTGTAGCTATGATGTAGGATTTCTATAGTTATTGGCTCTCACATGGTTGAGGATTGTTGTTGTTGCGTATATCAAGAAATCTTGACAAATGACCATGAGCTCGTGGTTTTCTAGATATATATTGCTATGATGGATACATGGATGATTACTTAAGTTTCATATTGACAAATATTTTTGGTTTCCCAAGAGAATGGTGTTATTGCAGGTCTCATGAAGACATATCTATTTGAAGACATGGATATTCAAATACATGGCTTACTTAGTCACATTGTGATGATGAGTTATTACCTTATGATGATAGGTTGATACTCACATATGTTGATTATCATGGTTGATGCTTATCAGATGTGGGATGTTCCCTAGTGATGATACATGATTGATATATTGAAAGTTCTTGTGGAAAGATCATGCAGTTCTTAATAATGATGTTATGATCATGGATGAATTCTATGGTATTTTCACATGCATATGATATGATGTGAATGACTTGGTGCTATCGCTTGGAGATATGACATTTGCTTAGTTGATTCATGGAAGGTTATGGAAGCGAAGCAAGTTGATCTTGATGAGATCAAGAGGATGAGTTTATATCTATATGCAGACATAATTTGTCATAGGTTGATGATATTTACACTGTCATATCTTGGGAACTAATGATGGGCATATACAGGTTGTTGGTCTGGATGTTGTTGATAGATGCTTATGGAGTAGATCAAACATGGTGTATGATAGTTACTAAAGACCATCATGGTCTTGTTTAGATATTTTGTCTCTGTTATAAATTTCATGTATGTAAAGATCATATCAAAAACCATGATGTAATAATTTTTCTCTATCGGTTGTAGTCTTTTGATGAGGCATTTTTAGTGATATGATGTAATTTGTACCCCCTCTATGCATGGGAAGGATGATGTAATAATTTCTATATTTCAATCATGTATAAACAATTGATATATCCCCACTTGGTGGGGTGGGTGAGTCAAGTTTGGTATATCCCCACTTGGTTGGGAGAATGGATGTATGTATGAGTCATTGATGATAGGAAAGTAAAAATCACATAGTTTAGTTATAGAGTCATGTTTTCTTCTTGAAAATATTTGCAGACTCTGCATGTGCTTAGGTGTAGCATGGATGATACAGTATATCTCAACATGAACAAAGGGGGAGTTTTATCAGAGAATTCAACATGTGCTTAGGAAGAGCATGATCAATGTTTATGTTCAACTGTTCTGTTATGAAAGTCTTCTTTTTGGTCAGCCCTTTGCCCTTGATACCAATGGGGGAGAATATCCTGGTCCACCCTTTTCCCTTGATGTCAAAGGGGGAGAATATTTTGGTGTTGCTTGTTATCTCTAACAGTTTCTATAGCTTGCAATAATCAACACCAACATGGTTGCCATCAAGTCCAAAGGGGGAGATTGTTGGCATTATGATGCATGTGTTTTACTTAATCGCAACCCACTTGTAGCAGAACGACTCACTTGTATATGGTAACTAGATGAATCTACATAAGAGATATCAGATGTGACAAAATGCATAAAAGCAGTGTTTACAAATATGATGAAAAGCAGGACAATTTCAAGGAACCAGTTCAAAAGGTAACTTACTCAGATGAAAGATCACAGTACAACATGACAACAACAAAGAATTACAGTTCATACTACAAGAATGAAGAAAAAGAGGTATGCGCAGGTTCATTGTTTACAAGTTGTGTATATGTACACACGCACTTTCAAATAAGGAAAAGTGCGTATACCTTTGGAAAAATAAATTTTTGGTCCAAAGTATTTGGTCCATGGTATTGGTCTAAGGTATTTGGTCTGAGGTATTGACCCTAGGTATTTGATCCAATCTAAGTGGTTTTGGTCCATGGTATTGAGAAAGGCCTAAAACTATATAAGGAGGAGAAGATCATTAGGCCATGGGAGACAAGCACTGAATATTTGATAAAGTGTGAGATCCAGTATGCAGGTTATGGGTTTATGATGCTCTGCTTGATCTAAACCAAGGATGAACCTTAGCGGTTGATGGAGGACAATATCTGATGATGGATTGGGATCTTAAGGCTTGGAATGAATTATCTTTATATGGTTTGATCATGTTTATTATAGATCTGTATACTGACGCATGTGTTGTTCTGTAAATATTATGATATGGGTATAATTGAAATCTGGAATAGCTGCAAAATTATGAATGAATATTTACAGATGTATATACTAGTTGGCTTTGGTAAAAGCATGTATACATCCAGGTTCAACACTTAGAAGTAGAATATACCTTATGAACTATGATGTTTGAAGTTACAATTGTTTCTGGTTGTTGATGTAGAGTTTTGGGTTTTGCTTTATGTTCTAGCAACTGCATTCTGGTAACAGTGTTCAAATTGATTGATTGTGATTTGCTTCAGTGATGATGGATGAGATCTAATAATGGATCAGGATCATAATGACTTATCATTATCTGATATGATGGGCTAGATCTAGTTTCTAACACATGTATTATCCTTTATATGTAATGATCTTGGCATGTTCGAAGTCAGGAAGTGCAGCGAAGTTATAAGTAAGTATTTGCAGATCTATACGCTAGTTCACTTTGATGAAGTTGCATATACACATTGGTTCAGCTCTTTCAAGTTGTGTATACAATCTGTTACATAGTGTTGAGGTTATAGCTAGTTCTGAATGATGATGCAGTGTTCTGGGTTCAGATCTTTGTACTGATTACAGTGATCTATATGTTCCAGCTGATTGATTCAATTTGATTAAGTTTGAATGAATGCTTGATTCAATTGTGTTAGAGGTTCAATAAGTGTTTGATTCAGTTGTGTCAGAGACTCATGGATTGTCAGTAATTGATTGATTCAACTATGGTTGATTCAGAAAGTGATGATTGAGTTTCATTGATTAGTTGATACAGATGTATTTGATGGTTGGATTGATTTTGAGCTTCAATGTTATTGATGGGTCCAATATGAAAATAGGATGAAACGCGGCCTTCAAATTATTATGTTGTGTTCGAGGAGCATCTAGATTGAAAATTTATGAAACATGGTCCTTGGAGGAAGAGAGAAGGTAGTAGCCCTCTGTAGGTCAATGCCTACATACTAGTAAATATATCTACTAGTACAAGAGCTAGGGGGTTGTAGCTCCCTTCTAGTAGAAGTTGGAGAATGAGAGAAGGTTGTAGCCTTTTGCAGGTAGAAGCCTGCATACTGGTATGAGTCTACACCAGTACAATGTTGTAAACAGATTTTCTTATTATTAAAATAAGATAGAGACGACAACAGTAGTTGGTTTTCACCCACATTGGGTTTCCACCTTAAATGTTGGTGTTCATGTGTGTTGCTTATGTGTGATGGTTCACTCTATTATTAACTACATATGGTTACTGTTTAATGTTTAATAAAGTACTGATGCACATATTAAAGATCAACATATGATGATTTAACTGAATCATTAGTTTGCTGGATATACGCTCATTTCCTTAAACACAGTTGCGTGTACACGCAGGTTACCTTCATGGAAGTGGCATATATAAATTTGAGTAAGAAAAGAAAAGATTATTGACTTGACTAATATTGATTCACCCCCCCCCCCTTCTTAGTATTATTTCCAACATACTCATTGTTTTTGTTATTTATTTCTTAGTTCAGGTTGTCAATGCATTGTATTAATGAATGTTTTTGGTCACCATTTCAAGCTAATATCCATCCTAAAATAAATGGTTAAACATTCACTTTACATAAGGGTTGAAACCAATCAGTTACCTTCTGCATGTTTTTATTTAGTTTTTCTAGATCATGAAGTACAAAAGTTGATTGAATTCCATCTCAAGGAGGTTATCTTTCAAAATTGAAGGTTAGAGTTACTAGAAATACTTCAGTTAATTTCATTATCTGTATTTATTTCAACATGACTTACAACTTTACTTTCTAGTTTTAAGAATTATTCATGAATTAGGATTAGATGAGAAGATAGGACAAATGCTCTGTTTTTCCTTCTTTTTAGATTTTGACTAAGTTTTAAGCTTTTGGTTCACCTTTAGGAAGTTTAGATTAATTTTCTCATAGTTCAAATTGTACATCATGAGGAATCAAAGAATAGAAACCCCCAAAGCAATATAAAATACAAAACAACAAAGTAAGAAGGGTTAACTAAGCACATACAGTGCACTACACTTCATTAGCTTATGAACCTCGGTTGATAATTTATGCAAAGAAATTTAGGACACTAAATTGACTAAACAATGACCAAAGGAAGTTGGCACTGAAATATAAAGTTCGAAAAATCAAGATGGAGGTGGGCAACTCAATTCCAAATTACTTGACCAAGTTCACTCAATGTCATGATGAACTTGGAAGTGTTTGAATCACGGTTGTCGAGGATGATATGGTGAGTCTTGCTCTTCTTGGATTCCCAAAGAGTAGGCATAGTTATCAGGACTTTGTTAATGGTCGGGAGAAGCTACCAGATTGGGAATGAATGTGGTCAGATTTGATGCTGGAGGAGATTAGGAGGAACACCAAAAATCAAACCTCTTCCAAGGAAGTGGAAGAGGATTTTTCCTTAGTAAGTAAGGTAAAGAAGGCCAAGGGAAATAAGTCCCAAGGCGAGGAGTGTGGAAAGAATATGGACGTGACAAAAGTCAAGTGATTTCATTGTCACAAGCACGGTCACTATGCCAAGAACTACGCACTGAAGAAAGCAAGCAAGAAGGAGCTGACAGTAGAGGCAGCATTTGAAGCTCTAACTTCACAATTTGAACTTGATTTCACTCTCATTTCATGCATGGGACATTGTTATGGGAGGTGTGTGGTATCTTGATAGCGGTGCCTCATTCCATATGACAGGGAATAGATATCTATTTAGTGATTTTGAGGAGAAAGACCTCAAGCAAAGCATAGAGTTTGGATATGATGAGATGTAAAGAGCTACCAGGATCAATACAATTACCTTTCATAGGGAGTCTGGCTCCCCTCTCAGGATCACAAATGTGATGTATGTTCCAGGACTAAAGAAGAATCTTGTTTCAGTCGCAGTATTGGAAGATCGTGGCTATGATGTGGTTTTTAGTAAGGGAAAGGTTTTCCTTAGACACATCGCCACGGGACAAGTGAAACATATCAGTGCATGGGTCAAGAATCTATATGCTCTTAAGGTTCAAGATGCATGCAAAGCCTTGAGGAGCAAGGCAAAGGTTAGAGACTTGGTGGTTGAGAGGGAGAGTAAATTATGTCTCAACATGCAACCCTAGAAGAAGCCTCAAAAGTAGCTTCAGGAAGTTGTGGAGCAGCCACAACTAGAGAAGCTGAGAGGAGACTGAGTGGAGAGATCCAATCAAGTAGAGAAGAAGTAGTCTTAGACAATTGTGGAGCATCCATAATTGGAGAATCTAAGAGGAGAGCGAGCAAACTCGTCCACTCATGCAGAGACCTCCAGTAGGGGACAATTTCAAGCCAAGTGGGCAAAGGGATCACATGAAGCCATACCTGCAGGTGTGAGGTGGGGCAATGTGAAGTGATAGTTTCAAGAGGGCTGAAATTGGGTAGGGTCCATTGACTGCTTTTATCTCATGGATCGTACCTTGCTACAGGAGACCAAAGTACATAGTAGCAAGAGGAATTAGTGGGATTTATGCAGTCAGTGATCAAAGTGATAGAGGCTAGAGAAGTTAGATACTGAAGAAGTGTAGAGAAGGGTTGACAACAGTGCCTAAAGGCAGATTCAATAGAAGCGCAGAGTTTTCAGTCGACAGAGGCAATAATAGTCAGAGACTTTGATGATAGAGGCATCATTTTGATTCAGGTTGGATGTTTTTTTTCTGGAGTTATTGGAGCAACAACAGTCGAGAGAAGTGTTGCATGCAGAACATTCCAAAGGTTTAGTATCAAGATCGATTTGAATTCCTTTCTTGTTAAGAGGGAGTGTTGAAAATAGCAACAAGAAATTATAAAAATAGAATCCATAAATTCCAATTTAATTTGTCCTTGAATTAAATTGATAATTAAAATCGAATTTTATTCCCATAAAAACTTGTAATAGTTAACTAGAGTGAGTTTACTTAGTTAACTTAGGAATATTGAGTTGGAAGTCTTTCTGAATTCATGTATATGGTCTCCCTATATTATAGGGGTCGGAGATGAGTTAAGTATGATTTTTAATTAGTTAACTCAATTTACTGAGTTAAGTCTAGTTAAATTAGTTCCAAACTGTTTGAGGAACTAATAGTGAGTTAACAGTCAGTTGATGCATTAGTGCACTCAACTAGTGCTACTCCAGTTAGCTGAAGATTCCCTCATCAGAAACTCATGTATGTCGATTATGAGAAAGACCGAGTTGAAACTAGAGTGTAGGGACAGTGTACTATTTGTTGTAGAATTTTCTGAGTTGTACAAATGGTGCATGCAATCAGGAACTGAACCTAGAAGGGATTTCACGGTTTTGGATGCACTAAACTCCCATAAATATGGGCTTATTAGCCATAGAAATTGCACAAGGAAATAGGGGCTTGAAGCGCTGTAAAATTGTTGTGTTGGCCAAGAGTTTGCTTGTGAGCTGGAGATTTATTTTACTGAGTGTTGGGATTGTTCTTGTGAGAACAAGCTTTGTATTATCATCTTGGATTTTTGATATATGAAATATAGATAGTGGGTTTTTGATCTGTGGCTTTCCCCACATATTTATTGTGTTATGTGCCATTGATTTATCTTCCTCTTGCTATTATTGTTTTCATCAATATTTATGGGCTTCTGCTGTAAAGAGTAGAAGTAGATTCTTGTCTTTTGCTTTAGTACATTGCATGAGCTTATGAATCTACAAGATTTTCTACAGCCCATTATCCATGCATTATTTATTTTTAATGCAAGGAAGAATCAAAACTTAGTGTAATTAGGAGGATATTGAAAATGATCATCACATATCCACATCTTATCACACTTTGTATGTTCACTTTCCCACTTGCACACAATTACACATCACATACTAAGATTTTATAAGCATTGTATAAGAAGGCATCCAGTTTCTGAATATTTTTGTACTTAGCTTGTTTTCAATTATATCTCACACCCTAAGAAAAGAAAGTCTCTTAAAAGCAACCATAACTTGAACCAGCTAAATTCCCCACAGGGACCACAAAAGAATTAATAGTTTAGGTTAGGACCATTGGGGGTATGCATCCCATAAGCCACCATTGTTATGAATCCAACACATAAAAGATAGAAAAGATAGATAAACACATTCAAAATAAGCCTCTTGTAGGGGTATAGGAGTCTAAGGGGTCATAATATAATTAGATTCGACATAACAATAATAATGTAAGGGCACAATAATAACAATAGTGGGCTTCTATGGGTCACAATAATAACAATATGGGGACTACATGGGCACAACAATATAATAAGGGGGTTGTACTAATAACATAAGGGGTTACACTAGTAGTATAGGGACCTAACATGCCCCTCTCCTTCAAAAAGTGTTGTCCTCAATGCTTGAGTAGTTCTTGATGCTTCTGTATAAAATTCTTGTCCTCCCATGTGGAATCTTCAGCGGGTAAGTTCTTCCACTTGATGAGATACTCTAAAATTGATTGATTTTGTAGCTGCCAAGTTCTTGTTTTTGTGACTACTTTAGGTTCCAATATTATTTTTCCTTCCTTGTCAAGTTCCGGAAATATTGTTTGAACTGGGATCTTTTGCAACTTTTGAATGAGTGGCCACACTTCTTCGTCCTTCTTCCATCCATCCCTTTCTTTGTTTATCCAATCTGGATTGATAATAGAAATAGCATAAAAGAATGCTTCCACATCCTCATCCTTTTTTGAGAGTGCATCTGCAACAACATTTTGCTTCACTTTTTCGTAGATGATTTCAAAGTCATAACCCAACATATGTGTGACCTATTTTTTCTGTTCTTCTAAAGATAATCTTTGTTCTAAAAAGTATTCAAGACTATCATGATCCATTTTTACCTTGAAGTGTCTTCCCATTAGGTAAGGTTGTCATTTCTTAAGTGTGTGTAGTATTGCCAACATTTTCTTCTCATAAATAGCTTGCTTGAGATGTAGCTATAAAAATACCCAATTGCCTACATCAAAACTTCTTTCATTGCAATGTTGATCTGTCTATTGTTTCATTTTATTCTACACCAAAGTGGCGTTATTCTTTAAAAGTTGGAGAAATTGTTGTTGATACTCGATGGGATCTTTCATTGTTTGAATCTCTTTCTTCTTGATATGTCCTTCTATCTTGAGAGTTTGGGTGGTAATTTCTTCCAATGCATTACAAGATATGGTCGAATTCATTTCTTGATGCTTGATGTGATATTTCACTTCTTGAACATTTTTCTTCTTGTTATCTCCTTCTATCTTGATAGTTTGAGGAGTGGTAATTCTGGCCAACGCATTACAAGATATGGATGGATTCATTTCTTCTCGATGTGATCTTTCACTTCTTGAACCTTTTTCTTCTTGATATGTCCTTCTATCTTGAGAGTTTTAGGAGTGGTAATTCTTGCCAATACTTTACAAGATATGGTTGGATTCATTTCTTCTTTCTCTCGGGTTGGTTCCTGGTGTTTATCCTCTTCTTTTGATGTTTCTTGATCCTATTCTTCCTCCTCTTCATAATTTATGTAAAATAATTTCTTCTCAGCACACTTATGACCTTTAGTGTATTTTCTATCACAATTGTAACAAATTCCTCTTTCTCTTTTTTCTTCCAATTATTTTGGTGTAAACCTTGTAGGTTGTGGAAGGCTAGGAGAAAAAACACTTCCATAATTATAGTCGTGGGTGGTGGGATTCCTTGTTTCCATAATTTCTCTTTCAATTTTTCTTGCTAACCTAATTGCCTTCTCCAATGAATTAGGTTCCCAAAGATGAACCTCATGTTGAATGTTATCCTTTAAAGTCCGTATGAAGACATCAAACCTTTGCTTCTTTTTAATATCATTTACCCTTATATTCAATTTTTGAAAGTCCTCAGTGTGCTCTTCCATTGAACCCTTTTTTTTTAGATTTATCAATTGGCTAAAGAAGGTGTTTTTTTTTGTATCCTCATAATGTGCTATCATTTCCTCTGTGAAAATTGACCACGTGACAAGTGGTTTATGAGAACAAATCCCTTCATACCATAAAAATTGATTTGGTTCTAAATATAAAGATGCAATATGTACCTTTTGTAACAGTTGCACCTCATGTAGATCAAAATATTGCTCCATATGTAGTATCCAATTTAATGGATCCTTGCCATCAAACTTCCTCATATCGCCTTTTCTTGATTTTAGGATCTCAATCTAACAACTGTAAATCTATAATTTCAGATCTCCAAGTTCTAAACTTGTGTCCTTTAGTAACCCTCTGAGTCCTCTTTCTAACCCCACAAGTCTGATCAAGATTGGATTCTACAAGGAAGAGTTATGTCAAATCTCCCACAATGACCTGATTATAGACTGGTTTAGTAGAGTGAACTTGTATGACGTGCCACATGTCTTTGTTTCAACATTAGGACCTGAAACTGATACACAGTAAACTACAGTCCATCCTATTTCTGTAATGTCTTACGAAATTTTAATTTGATGCTCACAGTGAAAGTTATGACGATTTTCCCAATGTCACCTATTTGGGATGTAATTTAGGATCCTACAGACACCCTAAATGTCTTGGACTATATCTCTGCATATATAACAAAAAAAATCTGAAATTTGGGCATGATCTTGACCAAGTTTTCGGCTCAAATGGGTTTTAATTTTAGTCTGAAACTTTGTCGAAAAGCAATTATAGAGAAAATTCCATAATGACCTGTTTGAGATGGAATTCTGGAGCTTGCAAAACTCTAACTTCCTCAAATCATATCTTCGATAGCGAGACAAGATATGAAATTTGGACACGAGATTCAACACGATGTCATATCAAATGGGTTTTTTTGTTAGCTTCTGAAACGTCGCATAAAAAAACTTTATAGTGAAAATTCAACGATTACCTATTTGGAGCAGGGAAACACTAGAATCCAAACCTCTGATACCAAATGTTATGAAAGTAGCTCACAAAATTATAGAAAAGATAGATAAACGCCTTCAAAATAAACCTCTTCAAGGGGGAAACCTCCATTACATTACAGAAATGAACAATTCTTGGATGATACAAATGACAAGACCTCCTTTCTATATATAGGAGTCTAAGGGGTCATAATATAATCAGAGCTGACATAACAATAATAATGTAAGGGCATAATAATAACAATAGTGGGATTCTATGGGGCACAATAATAACAATATGGGGATTACATGGGAACAACAATATAATAAGGGGGTTGTACTAATAACAATAAGGGGTTACACTAGTAGTGTAGGGACCTAACAACCATGGTCATGTTACATCTTTGAAACATAGAAGTTGACTTTTAGGGTGCTTAAAATACTTCAATAATCCCATGGAAAAGAATTTCTGAGCATGGCAGGGAACTGATTCAGAGGGGGTTCAACTTAGTTCTAGTGTGTGCAGTACTATTTGGGGTTACCTAACTTGTCTATTACTTGGTACTGGTAACTGACTACCAAGAAGCTAAAGACTCGAATGCTCATGTGGGACGAAGGTACTTTAGTGGCCAAAATCTAGGGCATCCATCCTCTATGTGGAGATTCAGGCAACACTAAAGCCTCATCTATTATCTTGGTTGATTCTTTGGCTGTTGGAAAGCGTCACCATTTATTTCGGGATGTTTCCCCAGTACCCATCAAAATAATATCTACAAGGCCCAGTTAATTTGATAGTGGCAAGGATGAATATGTCTTTATAAGATATTTTATCATATGCAAAGTCAAACAAAAACCATTTTTTTGGTTTGATTGATCACATAGCCTAAGTTAAATGGAAAGGAATTATTTTATTTTCACTTTGTTTTATGTATGTGATTTACTTGCTTTGAGATTTATCTCCTTCCCTCAATCACCCAAAGTAACACACAATCTCCTCGACACCATAGGGGACCCCATGGCTCCCCATCAATTTAGACATTTTAAAAACCTCCCCCCATTACTGGGAGGTGTGTTAGGTCTCTTACCATTTAGGCATAAAAGACACCACACAACCACCATTATAGGATCTTCCTTTATTGGTGCAACTTTGATTATGACCCCTCCTTATCAAAGCACCCCATTCATTACCCCTCAGGGGACCCCTCACTCAACCCCTCAGGTGAGCCCACACAACTCCCCTCCTAGGAGTCCACAAGGTACACCAAGGTAACCATTTTCATCAAGGAACCCCTTTAAATATAACTATTCAAAAAAATTTGGCAATGATCGACAACTTACAAATCCGTTAAATCTTCCTTATTTAAGCAAGTTAACCAATGACCCAATTGCACATGACCAGAATTGGTCACCCATGCCCACCAAGCTCCCTTATGACGTTCCAAACAAAGGGAAACAACAAGAAGACCCATGAAATCATGTCATGAAATTTCACCTTTTGTGTTCATCCAATATTATTAAAGAAAATACTATTCAATTGTGACTATTTCAATGCACCCTCACAAGGCCTGCAACAAAATGGTACATAGACCAACCTTCTAGGTCACATGTGAACTTTGGTTCCCTAGCCACAACATTCCTTACATTCTTCTAGCTCTCGGTCTATCAGGACTCAGGCTTGGAAATCCTTACCCATTTCAAACAAACACCTACTATGCACATATTAGATCACATCCATGAATGGTGGAAACATCGTAGCTTGTGCAAAGCACATTTGGAAGAAAAAATACTCCTTGACCCATTTTTTATATCCCTCATGTCATAAATATCAAAAGATGTGGCGAATTCATCCCCACAAAATGAGGAAGAGGCCATTAGAAAGCCTCAAAAATTAGAGCTCATATACACACAAGCTAGATACCTCTACCATGTTCTTCTAGACGCCCCATGCCTACAAAATTTTGAGCAAGAGACATGAGGCGCATCTAATTCTTTTGATGGATTGATTGGGACCATATCCCACAACTAACCCGATAACACCTTCCAATACCCTAGATACACTTACAGTGGCCAACCATTTTATGCTATAGCACCACCACCACACCACATAAGATATTATCCTGATCAACCTATGCCTATGTAAAATTCTACTATATAGGTCAACCAATATCAGTCCACGTAGGGTGGCCAATACCCTCCCACACAAGGTGGCCCATATCCTCCCCCATAGGTAAATCAATACCCCCTAGGAACATGGAATAAATTCCCACTTCCCTGAACTCATATGCCAATTAGGGACAAGGGAATCAATTTTTCTCTTTCCCTGCACCTCAACATAATAACCCACCAGCACATAAAATAATGCAGGGGTTATGTTTGGTTAATTTAGTGTCCTAAATTGCTCTACATAAATTATCAATCCGGGTATTGTAAATTGATGAAGTGTAGTGCACTATATGTGCTAGATGACCCTTCTTACTTCACTGTTTTTGAGTTTTATGTTGTTTTGGGGGTTTTTGGTCCTTTAGTCCCTAATGATTTACAATGTGATTGTCAAAATCATAATTTTAACTTCTGTAAAGACTGCTAAGAATCTAAAAAGATGAGGACTAAAAGAGCTTAAGTAAGATTTGGAAACAAAGTTTAATCAAGAAGTAAAAATAGAGTTTCCATCTTTAATTATATAATTATTTCCAAATCATGAGCTATGAACTAAAAAGTGAAATTGCAACTACTGTCTATTCAATTACAGAAACAAGACTAAATGAAATATTAAAAGTGAAAGTGAAATTGCAACTATCTATTATGGAAACAAAACTAAAATGAAATGTTGAAGTTGAATATGAGATTACAACTATTGTTTAGTCTATTGCAGAAACAAATGAAAAACTGAAAGTGAAATTGCAACAAAACTAAATGAAATACTTAGTTACTCTACCTCTCAATTTTGGAAGACAAACTTCCTTGGGATGACATTTTGAGTAATTATGTACTTCATTATTCTAAAAGAAAATAAATGCAAAAACACACAAAAGACTCATTGCATGAATGAAGTATTCAACCACTTAGTTTGAGATGAGTTATCAACCAGAAGGGATTTTTAGAAACATTCATCTACACCATGAGTCACTAAACTAATAATAAAATGGAAATAACTGTAATGGCACTAATCAGTCTATTTGGAAAGTGAAAAAGTAAATGAAATAAACTACTCCACACTATTAAATGCAACTCCTAACTACTAATAAAACTAGAAAGAAATTAAGCAAGGAGAAAGTTATTCCGTAATGAAAGAAACTATTCTGCATTAGTGAAGAAATGATTCATTATAAACAGGGTTAGTATGAAAAATGGTTATGAACACTATGGAAGAACTGATAAATTTACGATTGCAACTATAAAAGAAAAAACAAAATGAAATGAAACCTCAGTAAGCGCAGGGGCCCTCTACAACTGCTCAGGTTATGCATACTCAATCAAAACTCCAATAAACGCTTTCAGGTATCCATGAAACACACGGTATTCATATTAAAAACAGAGAATGAGTTTTTCAAAATTACAAAACAATATTCTAAGCATAATACATGAGTTAATTCAACTAGTTTTGCTTTCGTCACACAGGTATCTATAAAGAAATTATACAACTGTTTATGGAGAAAAATAAACTACAGCCAAAAACACGTAGGCAGAAAGGCACACGGAATTCTCTCCCTTGGTTGCTGGAGACATAAATCTAAGGTGATGATTGTTGGATTCGGTTGCATAGATGGTTGTTGAAGTCCGTGGCCTCGGGAAGTTGTTTCGGATCCCATCATTGTGAAACATGTACAAAAGAGAGTCTTGTTTGCCTTAGGTCTCTACATTTGACTTCTCCTTTAACTGGAGTCTTGTACCATCGTCCTTGTCGACTTGGACTAGGTGAATAGGACACAATCCATGTCATGATGTTTTCCAAGTTGCCCATGTAGTTATTTTCTCCTTCTGACACTTGGAACCTGTAAAAGCATGGAATTAGCTGCGGAATAGTCGAGTAGCTGTAAAATGGGCTACGTTCCATAGCTAAAAGACAAAAACTTATTCAAACAACAAAACATAAAATCATAACATGTAAATCACTAAAATGTTCTCCTTAAGGCAATGTATTGTGGTTATTGATGATAGGAGTGCATTTCTTCATGGAAAAACAAAGAAGAAGGGATGAGAAAAGTTGTTAAGGAAAGGGCAATTTTGAAACTCAACACGTTAATCTAGTGCAACCCTCTCTCACTCAACAACAAAAATTAGTTGAACAATTGAACATAGCTAACCCACCTAACGCTGCTAAGAAAAAAATCAAAGAGAAAGCCAAAGGGAGAGCCTGGATAGGGGGTAGCAATTAAAAACAACCTACGTGGGCACCGACTGGGGGGAACACTAACTAGAATCAAAACCAAGGATAGACCAATAACAACCCACTGAGGAAAAGCAAGAACTAGAAACTAGGAACTAATCACGCTTGTTCCACTTCCATGGAATACGGTTATTAAACCCATCATTGTCCTCAACTCGCTAAGTTTAAAATGATGAAAGATAGTGGGGGGAAGCGTAAAAAAACCAACAAGTTGCAGTAATGAAACATCCCTTCCCCCATCAAGTAGTGGTAAATACCCAACAAGAACCCTCCAAACAACATCAGAACCCTCCTAGAGGAAGTTCCCAAAGTACCTCAAACCACAAGATTTACATGGCAAGGGAAACAATCCTCCTATAGATGTGCAATCGGGAGTACGGAACACCACCAAAAACTAACCCTTCCCCCTTGACTACTGCAACACCTACAACACCTTTGACAATCCCTTGATAAACCATGGAACCCATCCAAAAATGGTTAAAGGTCATTTACGATGAGATGGATAGAACTCAAAGGATGCTCACAACTATAGCATATCCAATGACTTAGTTCAAATTCGTTAAGCTATGTTAGCATTGGAAATTTTGCAATCATGCCCAACGCAACAAAAACCTTTACTTTTCACATTAGGAAAAACTAATTATGTTGATTCTCATTTAATGGCCTTTGACTTGGATAAATCCACCCCATGTCTTCCATCAGTTGTTGCTTTTCAAA
This sequence comes from Pinus taeda, assembly GCA_000404065.3. NCBI lineage: Eukaryota > Viridiplantae > Streptophyta > Pinopsida > Pinales > Pinaceae > Pinus > Pinus taeda. The sequence goes on from APFE031634821.1 coordinate 178,642, forward strand.
TTCCGGTCTCAGTGCAAACTATCACCATCCACCATTACATAGTCAATGACGAGGCATCCACATGTATTATGTCCAAAAAAAATTGAGAAAAACTTGGATCTCCCAAACTCAAATGATATGACATCACTCTGAGAGCATACGACAAGTACCCTTCTATTCCCATAGGTCTATACCAACGCGTTCTAGTACAACTTTTTGGTAAAGTTGTGTTCATAGACATCAAAGTGTTGGATGCACAATTGGATTATAATATCCTTCTTGGCCGAAGTTATATGTATCAAATTTCAACAGTATAATCTTCCATATTTAAGGTAATGATGTTCCCCCATGATAGGAAAATTATTACAATTGACCAACTCACATACTATGAGAAGAAGGCTTTAACTTCCCTTGATGGTGTGCTACCATTTTTCATATCTTTTCCTGAGTTGATCACAACTTACACTGAATTTGGACCTGGACAATTTAAACCATAAACGCTCCTTGGGACATTCCCAGGAGACCAACCTGTGATATAGGATATCCCTCCGGCCACAAGACATGATGAGTTCGTCAAACACCCATCAAGATCAGGAACCAGTTCCATATACCAACAAGGTGTAGTTGTTGATCCTTCATTCTTACCATATGCTCAAGCACCCTTCTTATTCCCTCCACCTAGTTTTGTCTCGCAACAAGTCATTGTAATACTCTCGTTGCCCAATATGGCTCTAGCGATATTGATTTGGTTTCTGGCCCCTCATGCCATGCTGGAAAAATTAGGTATCACATCGAAAAACTTGTCTTGACAATGAACCACACTCGCTAGTTCGAAATGCGTCAAAAAATATATTCTAATGTGATTTACACCGAAAAATCTTCTCAAAAAACTTTATATGGATTACAGAAGTCTAAATTCAACAAACATCATTCTTGTGTAGATTTTCTTCTGGATCCATCGCATTCAATTTCTTTTTAGATCGACATTTTGAACCAGCAACTGTGGTTCATCTTCAGGATGTGAAAGAATTAATAGCAAGACTGGTCTTATTTGTCAAATATATATAGAGATGCAAGAAATGCTTAGCCGACAGATATTTAAATTATTTTTAATTGTTCTATTTAATTGTATTATTGTTAATTTTATTAGTATTAATTATTTCATGTTTAATTCTATCTATTTTAATTATATTTGCTTTAATTAATTTAATTATATTTATTTTTAAATTAATTGAACCCTCTCAAGTGTGTCTTTTTCATTAACGCAGGATGACTACTGGGATTCATTGTTTCCCAACAAGGTATTAGATTCAACCCTCTCAAAGTCCAAGCCATCAAGGAAGTATCACCTCCAAAAACTTTAAAGCAGTTCCAAAGCTTGTAGGGTAAGGCCAACTTCTTACATCAATTTGTTCTTGACTACGCTACTTGCTTACAAGGCTTCTTGTGCTTGCTTTGTCAGGATATCCCTTTCCACTGGGATCAGGAGGCTCAAAAATCATTTGAAGCCCTAAAAGAAGCATTATTGTAGGCACCTTTGAATATCCCTCCTAACCACAACAAGGACTATACCTTATACCTCTCATCATATAATGTAGCCATTGTTGGGGTATTGGTCCAAGAAGGACCTGATAATAGAGAGCACATAATTTATTACATCGATAAGCACCTCTCCGGGCCTACATTGAAGTATTAGCCAGCTGAAAAGACATCCTTATCCCTCATACACTCCATACAAAATCTTCAGCATTACATAACCTTACAGATCACCATCGTAGTACAAAAAATATCAACCATATGCGATACTTACTCACTTGTCGTATGATGAATCACAAATACGCTCGATGGGTCATTATTTTGCAAGAATTCAATCTTCAGTTTTCCTCCCCCAAAATAAAGAAGGCCCTTATCCTCGTCGAGTTCATCATTGATCTCCTAATAGAGACACAAGGATCAGGACCACATTATCTTCATCATGGTACCCTCCATTCCATTTTAACCCGAAAATCATTTTTGGGCCCGCTACACGCTCAAAGTACCACTTCACCTTCTCTTGTTTTTTGATTCGTCTTGTTCAATCGATTTCAACTGATATATCTTTTCATCAAGATGTTTTCACTTGGGATATTGGTCATTGAGGTTGTAGGTACATCAACAACTTCTCGCTAGAATCAACACCCCATGTTCGTCAACATGGCAAGTATCATTCATCACTCAACACGATAGGATTCCTACAAATATTTGCATATCCTAACATCATTTATCTGAAATGCACCATAGGATTCATCATCTTGACCACATTTACCACCACCTCCCCTTGCATGTGGTAAACGTCGACACCGGTCAATAGAACCTCCCTACTCGTGTATCACCTCATATTATAGATCCCTACATTCTATTTGGAATCCATGACCATATACTCCAACATGGGATCCATCTCACTTGCATGCCTTGAAGATTAGCCTCATTCTTCTCTTTTTCACTTAATACTAACCAACCCTACTCCCAGGCCGCCTTATTCATTTGCGATGAATCAAGACGAATGCTCCCCAACATTCTACATTGGGCATATCATCCCTCCATACATCATAAGCTCATTTGCATCACTTTATCCTCCTCATGAACCCAACATGGAGACCGACTAATGGGGTCCCCGCCCTTTGAAAAATAGACTTTACCTCCATCATCATGAAGGTCACCATTTTCAAGGGGAACTCAACTTCGTGTATGTACATCCCAAAGCACCTTTACATTCTTTGGCAAGTGTACAATTTTTTTTATGAAAATGGTTCCCATCCATATTTTCATGCCTTGTACCCAATGATAGTCCCTAGTCTCCCTTGGTTTGATCTCACACATAATCAATGTTCATTTACCCTCTTCATGCCAATCAGAACATAATCACACCTACCCTGGATTTCCCCACAACTCCAGGGCCACTCTTCTCAGAAGAATTGTTTTAATTGCCGCCACTTGAATTACAACTCCAACCTCGAGCAAGTTTTCCATATCCATTCATATTGTTAGGTTTCATTAGCGTGCCTTGTTGACCCACCTTATTACAATATGTTTCACTCCAAATATTCATTTCGCGAATCAACATCTTGGGCGGTTGATGCTTCTTTCATGTTGAATTAATCACCCATCTTCCAAGATCAAGGCAGTACCTTGGGTGCTCCCCCCTTAAGGGACATCCTCGGGTAGTATAGTGCGAATCACTATTGCTCATTGATGTCATTGGCCCCCCTGAAATTTGACACCAACATAAGCTCTCATGTCAAGGTGGTATTGTAATTCATGACTGTTGTAGTTGTCTCATTTAGTCGAAGACCCACACATCACTTAGCACCTCACTTAGTAGTCCTTAGATTTTGATGCATTGGAGGTAGCCGCAGTCAAAGACCCATGTATCCATAAGAACCTCATCCCAATAGTGCTTCACATTTTCTTAATGCATGGGAGGATCTAACTTTGTCTATGTGTCAAAAGCACCCTTGAGGCATAAGTAGTTATCGTCATCATCCATCAACATGTTAGCCGCTCCAACATTGACTTGACATGAATACCTTTTGTCTGGTTGTAATAAAAAATCATTATTCATGATAACAAGCATGGGACATGCCCACCTTGTATAAGCACTTTTTCTTCAGAGCATGGTTTTCTTTTATCCTTAGTTAAGGTTTTTCCCTACTCATCTCTGCAACAAGTTATTCTTTCTACTAAAAATTTAATCAAATTCTCAGTCAGAAGAGAAAACGTGATGTATTTTGGCTATACGTTGGCTCCTAACCTCATAAATTAGGTAGAAACTATTAACACCAGAAAATCGTACACATATTTGTACAATTCAAAAGACGCCCAAAGTCATCCAGCAAAACGTACAAGTGAATAGTTTCCAACTAAAGACATTATGAAGTTCAACAAAAAATAATTTCTCCTAAGGTCTGTTGTAGACATATTTGGGCACTGCAACCCCAACCTCATATGACCATAAACCAAGGGCTTATAAGCCCCTAAAAGTGTTGCTTCATACCCTAAAGGAGCAAGGTTAGCTGATTACATAATCTCCCACAAGTTCTCCCTGAAAAACTACTTAGAACTGGTCAAAACAGGACCATACAGAATGCTCAGTGCTAAGGGTGCGATGCATCTCACCTACCCCATGCAAAAAGTGTGATGCATACTGAAAAGCCCTTCTGTAGGGTACGATGAGCAAGAGCAGACAAATGGCAGAGGCAGTTGGCTAGGTGGAAACCCAGGGAATCTTCTAGAAATTACCCATTTGACACTTGCCTCTCTGAATTCGCCCAGGGATGAGTAAGAGATAATGAAATCTCCAAGTGGAACTAAGAACTATCAAAGAGATGACACTAATCAAAATCCCAGAAGCTTACTCACCCACCTGCAAACATCTATGTATGGATCCCTCATCCTAGAGATCCGAAGGCTGGAATTTTGTATCTTGTAAGGAAGTGTTGTTGGTTTCTCTGTGGAACATCATAGTATTGGGTGATCTAGCTTTTCATGAGGTGAAGAGGGCTTTCATGCTGGGAGGATGGTATTGGGTCAGACCAATGGGTTGTAATCCTCTCTTCTACTACTTCTATCAATAAAGCTATTTGAGTTTTCCTCCATATTCTTGTATATCTCTGAATCTTGTATTGATATATGCATTTGTATGGTTAATATATATCTGATCCTATAGTGTTTATGATTATAGGTCTCTATGATTTGATGGTATTATGTTGCTTTGACTCTACAGGTGTTCTTTGAAGCAAGACAAGTGAGGAAGAAGTGGCAAAGATCTATCAAAGGGGAGAGGAAACAAGCAAGGAGCCAAGCGAAAGGCTGAGGTTGGTACTCTCTGCTTCTCTCTCATCTATTTCTCATAAAGGAAAACATAAGTGACTTTAGTTTGTTTGTTTCTAAGATGGCTACCCATCTTAGTGGGACTAGCAGCTCTGAATGGACACTAGTTTTCCCGATAACAAAATGGCAACTTCGCTGGGGAGCGAATAGCTTGTTTGCTTGTTTCTAATTTGTTTGCTTAATAAACTACAGATGGAGCCTGAAGTTAAGCCAGCTAGCCTTTGAACTGCTTTTGCTATGCAACTGCAAAGTAGATAAATGTTGCTTCAGTCAATCTCAGGGTTAGTTTATGAATTAAACATCTGACTTGCAAGCATCCTAAGTGCCCTGGTGGTAGCTCAAGTAACCTCATTGTATAAATTTTGAATAATATAACACATTCACAGAGATTATCCCGATCATACACTATTTGTGGAATCATGCATAATACATAACCTCCTCTATTTTGATCATCAATTTTGCGGAATTAAGAAACATTCGCATGCGCACATTGAAACATCAATCACACATATAAACACAGTATATCACGGGGAAAGCATACAGCTTAAAACCCCCAACTATCTGTATATTATATTGATTGAAAACATGTAACAATACATAGTAAAATACTCCTCACAAGTACTCAGTACTATCTCCACTTGTTACACACAAACTAGCTCAGATCTAAATCAATCACAAGTTCAAATCTCCTCTGCTGCTTGCGTGCCTCCACCGCGCAATCCTGCATGAGAATAGATGAGAATAGCTAATCCAAACTCGTATTTCCCTTGTTTTGTACTAAGAAATCCTCATTAGCAATCTCAATCCACTGATTGTGCAAATCTCATGCACAACTATAGTCACAACTGACAGCTGTCTTGCCCTTTCACTCACCTCTAACACTTGTCTCCACTGAACTGTCCATGCACAGAGTTAATTGATGTATTCTTCAGTTAATTTATGAGTTAATAATTAGTGAATTAATTAATAATTAATTCACAACACTCATCACTAGTGTATTTGGCAGTTAGACTAAATACAACTAGTTCAACTAAGCCAAACTGAACACAACTCCATCAACTCCTCATTTAACTCCACCAAACTCAATCACTTGAGTTCTAACTGAAGTCCATCATGCAATAGCTCAACTAACCCATAGGAAAAGTGTATTTCCTTCTGGCAGTTGCTTGTGCCACATCCATAGCTCGAACTGAAGTGCTACAATAGGATAAGATAATGTTTATAGTCCAAATATTATTAAGAGTTAATAATATTCGACTTCTATTTTTAGACTGACAGTCTAAAAATAGACTCTGCCCATATGTCTAAAAATAGAAGTCCATCTATTTTTACCAACATGACCAATCATCCATAAATAGCATCCTGCAACTCATAGAACATGATCCCTATGCCTAAAATTAGACATAGTTTAAAAATAGACTTTGCGCCAAAAATAGCCTGCGAGACCACTTAGTGAAGGCGACTTCTTTTCACTAAGCTCCATCATCTTGTTGCATTTTCAGCACTCACTAGATCAGTCCCAATGCTTTGTATTTACTGACTATCATTAGCTCAGCCTAAATCCCTAAACTAAGCTACAAACTGTGAGCAAAAACCAAGCCCAGTCCTGTCCCTGGACCATCACACTGTCTCCCTTTGACAGTCTAGATGCATCGCACCTCCCGTGTGTTGTAGGTGAGATGCATCCCTGTTTCCTTGTGTTATAGGTGTGATGATCGGATAAGACTGTTTTTGCCTCCATATTTTGGTTTTTCTTCATTGTCTTCAGCTTTATTAAGTAGTTTTGTTGTCTGTGATCAGTATACCACTGTTGAAACTCCCTTCCTATGCATTATTCAACCTCCATCATATGAATAATTGTGAATTTTTTTATGTATTTTTCATCATTTACAGTTCTCCTTGGCAAACATTAGCTTAATCGAACTGTCGTCTTTTGATTTGAAAGTGTCGCAAGTGTCCTTTTTAGTCAAAGAAAATAATCCTCCTCTTTTTGATAGTTGATTACACTTTTTCTCTTGTATTTGATTTGAATTAATAGTATTTCTAGTGTTGAAAGCAATTTTAAATTCAAAATCACAAAGTGTCATCTTCGTCTTCCTTTCGTTTTTTGAAAAGAAAATTGTTAGTACTGTCGCTTTGAAAGAAACAGAGTTCAGATCTGTACTTAGCATTCTTTTTGTCATTCACACATTAAGAAAGTGGAAAACAAATACATGCATGTGCATTTGCATTTAGACTGCTTGTGGAAAATTGATTAGGACCAGCTGCATCTTAGTGTGTGCTCTCTGCTCTAT
>APFE031634821.1:205174-234150 GCA_000404065.3 Pinus taeda
CTATCCATCTCACTTGCTTTAAGGCATCAAAACAATCGCCTATCTTGCCCCAAGTAGACCTCTGCAAAAGCTGTGCCTTATCCCCGCACCCAAAATTGCCTTTCCCTTGAATTCAACAAAACTTCAAAAACTCAATTTCACAGTATTTGTACTTCATACCTCGACCTTGTTGATTATCTTTTGCTGAGATTGACTCGGAGAGAGCCCTCTCCTGTCCTCATAGGGCTAGCTACGAGGCTGAGTGTGGTTTGATGTAGCCTCGAGTTTTACCTTATTTCAGCCTAAGGTAGATTTGAGCGCTAACAATAGTAACTCTTCATCTCATGTTCACCCTTGTAGGCTGCTGAAATTGGGTAAATGTGGGAGCAGTGGTTACACCATTTTTTTTGCATCAAAGGTCTAAGTGCATGGAATGGTATAGTCCTCCTTTTTAACTTGGTCCTCTTTTATCATTCCTTACATACATAGGATCTTACAAATATTTATGGATTAAATTGAAGTTGAGCACTCTCAATATTGATTTCTAATACCCTATTGTTGAGGGCTCATGGTACAATTACATGATGAAATCTCGGGCCTGTAGTCATCACTCATCTGGAGACACTCTAAAGTTTTAAGTGGTGAATTCAATTATATACATTCAAAGAAATTAGATGTTGGTATAAACTCTTTGAAATTTCCCTATGTTTATTTATTTTCAACAGATATATCAAGTATGTGGATTTCCTTTCATGGTCAAGCCTGATACTTAAAACAAGGTTGTAGACCTTAAATACAAGCTAGAATATACACACAATCCATATTAAATCTGAGCAACATTAATACCTTTCAGGATTGGTATCTCTTGGACTTAATTAATTAGGGTTCAAAAACTATATATTCATTCATTATTGTTTTTTCCAAGCTATTTTATATTCTGGTAGTTGATAGACCACTAGTTGATCCTATACCTAGCAAATTTTATTTTATTGTAGTTGCTAGCCTAAAAAAATGGGGAAAGTTTGTAGTTTTGACTTGCTAGGATTCATAGGTTTTAAATGAGTTATATGTATTTTGGGAGGTGGCTTTGACATTGAAGAACTGAATAAATAGTGTGGAAATGTTTCTGCAAAGAGGTTAATCATCTTTGGACTACTGGGTTGTGTACATTACGCCATTTGGATACTGGAAGTTGAATTGTAGCCCAAAATTTGGCAAATGCGTCTATGACAGGTTGTGAAAATATTTCTGATTCTCTTCTCGCACTTATATCCATAGTCTTATCCGAACTTATTAACTTTGGTGGAGATTCCTGGCTGGTTTTGCATGGACCTACAATGTTGTTGTATTTACCATACCCGTCAATACTTATGTCCACGAGGAAAAATTTCTCTCACTTGATTAAAAAGATTATTTTCATGCATAAATATTTGAAACCTTTTCAGTAGGTGAATTATCCATTTGTCCTGAGAGTGACTATTTGAGCATGTGAACATTTATACTAGGAATCCCTCCAAAGGAGCCAGAGCAAATGAATCATCAAGAGGGTAGTGTAACAACCCTAATGAAAATTCCATGTAATAAAAGTTAATAAAGGAAAAATAATACCATGGTTAAGGGACACCCATTCCAAGTTGAATGTTGGGCAAAGATATCCTAGTGGAGATCACTAGATGTGTTTATGGCTAAAGGAAATTGGAAAAGGAAAAGGAAAAGGCATTAAAAAGGCAAAAGACATTTTTGGCACATTTATTTATGAAAATAAAGGAAATTAGGATAAAAGTAAGTGAAAGGTCACAAGTTGCATTTGAGGAGGAAAATGAAGGAAAATAATTGAAATTGAAGAGAATGGAGGCCTCATTAATAAAAAGGATTATGAGGATCAATTGGCAGGCTTGGTCAGTTCAGTTTTGGAGCTCTCTCATTAGTCTCTCTCTCTCTCTCACTCTTGGACACTCAGAATTTTCTTGGAGTACTCTAGCCTTGGAGCAAGGAAGGAAAAACAAGAAAAAGTAAAGGAAGGATTAAGTAGCTTTAGCACGAATACTTGCAAGTAACATAGTGCATGTGTGATTTCCTAGTTGGTTTCAACATGCATTACTTTGCATGTTGGTGTATGGTTCTCTTGTTGTTGGTGGCATGGTTTTTCCGGGTTATGACAGTGGTTTTTAGCCTAGCCTTGCCTTTTTCCAGATGCCATGGTGTGTTGGGATGTTGATCTCAGTTTTGAGCTTGGAATTGCCAGATGGATTTTGGAATCTAGGGCGAAGGTGATCTCAAGGTTCATTCCCAAAGGCCTAGTAATCCCTTGACTAGTTTTGGTGGGATACATGGTAAACCCTGAGGGAGGTGTCTCAGTTTATTTCCTATCTGGGATTGGATTGCGGTAAAGCCTGAGAGACAAGGAGACCAGAAATTCCTCAAGGATAGTGATGGATTCCAGATGGCATTCCAAGTTCGATTCGGTTTTGTGATCAGAGCACCAGTTTTGGTGTGATCATGGTTTGGTGAGGGTGGAGGTGGTTTAACCTCTGGATTCCCTTGGTCTTTTTAATTGGTTTTTCCATGAGATCCCACATTCATGCTTAGAATATGGCAAAGGGGTGACTAGCTAAAAGAAATATTTGGTTTAGCCATGTCTACGGTCAGGTGGTACATGGAAGTCCCGAACTTGGTCAGATTTTACTATGTTTAATAAAAGTTAAGTTCTCTTTCTTTTGTACTTATTAATATGTGGATTTAATGGTTGATATCTCATTGTTATTTTTATTGTTTAGTGTTGGTTATAAGCATGATTATATGACTGGTTGTTGTCATGGTTATTTCATGTATTTACTTGTAACTGAAAGGATATTAGATGAAAGACCTAATTGATGTCATAACAATTCAAAGGAGAAAGTAGTGATCCTTCTTGTCATGTATCATAAGATCTTCCAGTCATTCATGATCTATCTTGTGTCCTAGACCTATAGATTGCATTGATGCCAAGTGTTTGATAGAATGTTATTCCCAGTAGGGGATGGTAAGGCCTAGTATTAGAGTTAGCTTTTGGTTTATTAGTCTTATCATCATGTGTTAAATGGATTTCAAAAGTTATAGCAAGTTCTAGGAAGTGACCAGAATTCTAGGCTTGAAAAATGCCTTAAATCACACAAATTCTGGCACAGGTCTACTGGAAGTAGTCCCTGGATGCAGACATGTAGGCTTGTGGGAGATTCCAGAGCTCTCTGGACACTGGCATGCCCATAGCATGGCATCATCTAGAGGTTTAATATCTTAAAAACTCAGTAGGACCCAAGGGCATGATACCTGTGTGGTTGGGATGGCTCCTGGAAGTGTTGTTGTTGATGTGGAAGGTATGTTTGATGGGTTTCCGTTGATTCCACTTCCTTAAGGATACCTTGGAGGTTGAATAATATCATAGTAGACTCTCATCACATGTTTACCTTATTTGGTCGGTTACTTGGGTAGATATGGGAGGAGGGTGGTTATAAAGTGGTATCAGAGCGAGTTGCATTATTTTTGGGTCATATCTGATACGACAGAGTGGTAATAGATCATGGTCCACTCCTCAGACTAGATAGGCAATGTGTTGGTCATGCAATCATGTCACTTGCATATGTGTTATTTATGTTGGTAGTTCATGTGTTTGGTGCATTTACATGGTCTTGATCATGGTTGTAGTGATGTCTCCATGTGAAGGTTGAGGGCGTTGTTGTGTGATGTGTCATCATGAGTATATGGTTGTATATGCATTTATTATGCATGTATGGTAGGTCGAACATGCATTGTGAGGTCATTGTATGCAATTAGGTCATCATGATGTTATTGGTTGTTATGATGTTGATGTGTTGGCTGAGATAGAGCAAGAGATGCATATCATTAAAGTGAAGTTACAAAATTGGATCTTGAGGCAAGAGCATGTCATCATACAGGTTTGGATGTTGGGCATGCAGGTATGTTATTTAATGGATTTTTATATGAATTATGGTTACATACATTAGGTTTATGTACATGTATATTGATGTTATGGTTACATACATGATCAATACTAGTTGATTAGTGTAGTCATATGCACATGTGTCAGATAGTCATGAGTGGTATAACTAGTGGTTGTATGTATTTCTCTTGTTGTTTTATGTTAGATAACTTGATGACTATGTTATATGTTGTTGATTATTATGTTATAGGTTAACTTATTGTTGTTATATGTTAGTTAATGTGATGATTAAGGTTATAGCATTAATATTTTGATGTTATATGTATCATGCTAAATTGGATTGCCCTATCCAGATGGTTAGGGTTATGACATTCAGGAATGAGTCGACTTATTTGTGAAATTTTGTTGTACTAACCTAGATTGATCGTACAAATGTGATTGACATACATAAATGAAAAATGTTTATGAGTTTATGATGTGAACATGTTAGCTAGTGACTATTATGGATATCATGACCTGATTTATTTTTTATTTGATATGTCATGAAGTTATATCATGCTAATCTGGATTGATTATGTAGACAAGATAGCCTCCCCTAAGATACATTAAGGTATGAGATTTCTTATGTCATCTATTTTGTGCTTTAATGTTTGATTATGTTGTTTAATTGGTGTTTGAGTGTTGGTGTCTATTATGTCGTCTATATGTTGTCTGAATGTTTGATTACTTGCATTATATGAGTATGTATATTTAAGATTGTCTGAATGAGTGATCTTTTTTATGATGACTGTACTAACACATATGTGTTGAGATAGATGACATGTACTTGAGTGTAATAGGTGAAAATTGTAGTATTATGTCTAATGACTATGAGTTGACTGTGAATTATGACATGATTGCTAATCTTGATAATGGTTTATTTCAAATTGATAGATATGATTGTCTTGATATTTGGAACATGTGTTTGACATGTGTAAATAGTGCAGGAAACATGTTTGGTTTTAGCATGACAAGGTAATAGTTTATGTATTTATATAACTAATAGTTGAGTGATGTGACAATGCATAGTAACACTCAATTGCAACAAGGAGAAAGATCAAAGAAAGGAATTGGGCAAGAATTCTTTTGGCTATGTTTGGAAACCCTAATTCCAAACAAATGAGTGCTTTGCATACAATAAGTCTTCTTAACCTAAATCTTGCCTAAAATTATGTGGGTATGTTCTATATTCATGGACATGTATTTGATAGGTATAACAACCGATGTCTAGTTATAACTAGATCTGTCAAACAGCTTGGATGTGTTGAGTTGCAAGGAAATGTGCTTGGCACATCAAGGTAAGGTAACCAGTGTATTGTTGTGTTTATTTAATCACTGATAGTTATGTGTTGATGGCAGTATGATGCAAGGGATTGGAAGCACTGGGAACCATGGGGATTGAGTCATGGTGTCTGTTGCTTGTCTTGTTCTTTTGGTCTTTTTGTGATTTGTTGTGCTTGATTGCGGTTTTTTTTAATCTTGTGCATGGCCATGCCACTTTGGTTGTGGTGTCATATTGTTGTGGGTTTTCCATGGTTTTCTTCTTGTTTGTTTCTTGTATCGCCTTTTAAGTTTTGAGTCTTGGGAATTGGTTTGGAAAGAGGAAATTTAGTGGAGCTCGGGGAGAGTTGAATGAAATCTAGTAGGTGATGTAAGGCTTGGATGAAGCTCAGTGCATGTATAAGGGAAGTTGAAGGCAAGCGTATAACAAGTAGTTGGATTGGTTGGGTCCATTGGTGTAAATGGACGATGGTGGAACAATCATGAAAAAAGTAATCAGGAAAGGTAAAGTAAATATATTTGAGGCATCATATGCCTTAACTACATTAGGAATTGTTGTTCTCGATGTTGTACGTGTGTTGTATGGATAAAGGAAGTTCTCTTAACCTTGACCTTATGATATCTAGTAATTATGTATACATGTATGTCTGTAGGTATGTCATTTTCTAACGAGATCATGATTGTTTTGTGCTTACTATATATAATCTATTATATATATATAATATATATATTATATAATTATTTATATATATATATATATGTATATATATGTATATATATGTATATATATGTATATATATGTATATATATGTATATATATGTATGTATGTATGTATGTATGTATGTATGTATGTATGTCACTGTCTCACAGGGTCATTAGGAACCATTCTTGTGGAGGAATGATTGCTTATGTAGATGGATGGCATGAAGAGATTCATGGTTCATGAGGAATCAAGTGGGAAGTGTAGCCTGATAGATCTCTGAGGTCAGTATCATGTGGATATGAACTGGTATTATGTGATTATACTCTATCTATGTCTATGTTATGGATAGGCTAATGCTAAGAGATACATCAGCGAAATGAAAAAAATTGCATGACATGCGAGGATAAGCATGGATGGAAGAGAGACACTGGAAGCAAGGTTGCTTGGTAGAGACAATATGGTTTTGGATGTGTCGTACTATTGTTTTGCATATATTGTATATGTTGTACATGTTGCATTGGTGATGATGTGTGCATGTGGTGTTGTGTATATATAGTGTATGTACAAGTTGTTATGCAATGTTATGTACATGGTGGTACAAATAGTGTTGTGTGAATATTGCATATGTAGTGTTGGGCATAGATGGTGTTATGTACATGTTGGATATGCATTAGTGTTGTGCGCATGTTGGATATGCAGTGTCATGTACAGATGATTCTATGTACATGTTGGATATGTAGTGTTACGTACATGTGGTGTTATGTACATATGGTGTTGTGTGCACGATTGTACAAGTGGAGTTGTGAGCATGTGGTGCTATGTACATGTTGTACATATGGTGTTGTCTATAGGTGGTGTTGTTTACATGTCATGCATATGGTATTGTGTACATGTGGTGTCATGTACATGTCGTGCATGTGGTGTTGTGTACGTCTAGTTTTGTGTACAAGTTGTACAGGTGGTACAATTCACATGTGGCATTATGTACACGTTGTGCAGGTAGTGTCATGTACATGTGATGTTGTGTACACATTATGTAGGTGGTGATGTGTATAGGTGGTATTGTGTACATGTGGTACTGGTGTACATGCGGTATTATGTGCATGTCGTACATGTTATGTTGTGTACATGCAGTATTATGTAGGTGCATATTGTAGTTGTGGTATCATGACATGTGTATTCGCCATATTGTTCTATGTGTACATATATGTATTGTGTTGTACATCGGGTGTAGGTGTATGTATTGTGTTGCATTGTACACTGGGTGTAGGTGTATGCATTGTATATCAGGTATAGGTGCATGTATTGCATGTTGTATGTCGTGTGTGGTTTTATGTGTGTGATGCACACTATGTGTATGTGCACATGGTTGAGGAGAAGGCACTGGGAGGTTTTTGGGTGTGGAAACTGATCCAGAGTGCATATGAAATAAATACAAATGTAGAAGCTCAGGATTGATTAAAGGATAGGTATCAGAATTTTATTTCAGTTTAACTATGCGTATGAATTATGATTCTAGTTTCTGATGGTTACATGTGATTTATGATTTTGATCTAAGATGGTTGTGTTTTGAGCTAACATGATGCGATATATTTATACATGATGATTTGGTCAAAGATGCTAGTTTGACTTGTTGTGACAGGAAGTGAACAGGATTGCAAGTGTATCTTATTGACGAGCTACCAATGAGGTATAATTTGAAGTTACTTCAATTTATTTTAATCTAATGGAAGTTTTGTGCTTGGTACAGGAAGCACGGAAACACCTGGTTGGGTGGTTGAAATTATTAGAAGCAACGACAAAAGGAATGCGAACATGCAGTAGTATGTTGGTAAAGCACTTTACGAGTAGAGCCATTGTGGGGCACTAGTACCCAATAGTTTCCATTGATTTCCATGAGCCTACTATGACCGGTATGATGGTTTGAGAAAGGTATATGCCATGGTTGTTTGAATTTTCGATGCAAGAAAGCCTTGCCAAGGGATGGATTGGTCGAGATAGGGGATTCCAGAACTTGGAAGGTGAGTGACTACACAAAAGGGATGACCAGATTACCCGATGGACTGTGTCGCAAAGAAGGGAGGGTCATGGATATATTTGTTTTGATCATTAACATTGCCATATGGAATCACATGTGCATTGGGAGTGCGCCCTGGAAAAATGAGTCGGTAAGTGTTTGCTAAGAAGACAAGTGGCACGGGATTATGGTACTAGACATTGGATTCAGTTTGACTGTGGCAGTGGATTCTAGACTTCCTGGGAAGGAGGTGAATCGTGGTTACTTTGAGGGTGGAGGTGTGAGCCTCTAGATTCCCTTGATGTAGATGCAGGCATCATATCCTTTTATTTGCTGGTTTAGAAAATGTGCATATGTGGTTATTGTAAATATTGTAATGAGCTATGTTATAAAGCTCCAGTAATTGGTATGGTTGGTATCTAGTCATGTTTTCATGATGTTTTGATTTTGAACACATATTTCATTGTAAATACTGCAACGAGCTAAGTTATAAATCTCCACGGGCAATATGTTTGTTTTTCAGTGGTTCTGCTGATTTCTTGGTGTGGTTGAACATCGAGGACGATTTTCCCTAAGGGCGAGGGTTTTGTAACAACCTTGGTGAAAACTCCATGTAATAAAAGTTAATAAAGGAAAAATAAGACCACAGTTAAGGGACACTTATTCCAAGTTGAATGGTGGGAAAATATATCCTATTTTGCATCATTGGATGTGTTTATGGCTAAAGGAAATTGGCAAAGCCAAAGGCATTAAAAAGGGAAAAGGAATTTTTGGTACATTTATTTATGAAAATAAAATAAATTAGGAAAAAAGTAAGGTGAAAGGTCATAGGTTGCATGTGAGGAGTAAATTGAAGGAAAATAATGGAAATTGAATAAAATAGAGGCATCACTAATACAAAGGCTTCTGAGGATCAGTTGGCAGGCTTGGTCAGTTTAGTTTTAGAGCTCTCTCATTATTATCTCTCTCTCTCATTCTCGGACACTTAGAATTTTCTTGGATCACTCTAGCCTTGGAGAAAGGAAGGAAAAACAAGCAAAAGGAAAGGAAGGAAAGAAAGGATCAAGCAAGGAAGAGAAGGATCAAGTAGATTTAGTAGGAATACTTGCAAGTAAAATATTACATGTGTGATTTCCTAGATGGTTTCGACATGCATGGATTTTCATGTTGGTGTATGGTTCTCTTGTTGTTGGTGGCATTGTTTTGTCGGGTTATGACATTGATTTTCATCCTAGCCTTGCCTTTTTCTAGATGTCATGGTGTGTTGGGATGTTGATCTATGTTTTGAGCTTGGAATTGGCGGATGGATTTTAGAATCCAGGGCGGAGGTGGTCTTAAGTTTCGTTCTGAAAGGCCTAGGAATCCCTTGACTAGTTTTGGAAGGATACATGGTAAAGCTTGAGGGAAGTGTCTCAATTTAAGGCCTAGTGATCCAGGATTGGATTGCAGTAAAGCCTAAGAGACAATGAGACAAAAAATTCCTCAAGGATAGTGATGGATTCTAGATAGCATTCCAATTTTAGTTTGGTTTTGTGATGGAAACATCATTTTTGGTGTGATCAAGGTTTGGTGAGGGTGGAGGTGGTTTAACCTTTGGATTCCCTTGGTCGATTTTGGATTGGTTTTTCCATGAGATCCCACATTCATCCTTGGAATATGGCATAGGGGTGAGTGGCTGAAAGAAATATTTGGTTCAGCCATGTCTACAGTCAGAAGGTAAGTGGAAGTCCTGAACCCTAGTCGAATTTGCCTATGCTTGATAAAAGCTAAGTTATCTTTCTTTTATACTTATTAATATGTTGATTTAATGGTTGATATCTCACTATTATTTTCATGGTTTAGTGTTGGTTATAAGCATGGTTATATGATTGGTTATTGTCATGGTTATTTTATGTATTTACGTGTAACTAAAAGGATAATGGATGAAAGACCTAATTGATGTCATAACAGTTCAAAGGGGAAGGCGATGATCCTTCTTGTCATGTCTCATAAGAGCTTTCAATCATTCATGCTCTGTCTTGTATCCTAGACCTGTAGATTTCACTGATGCCAAGTGTTTGATAGAATGTCAATCCCTGCTGGGGATGGTTAGGCCTAGTCCTAGAATTAGTTTTTGTTTTATTAGTCTTTGCATCTTTTGTTAAATGGATTCCATAAGTTACAACAAGTTTTAGTTAGTGGATGAAATTATGGGCTTGAAAAGTGCCTTAAATCTTGTGGACTCTGGCACAGGTCTGCTGAAAATAGTCCTTAGATGTAGGTATGCATGCTTGTGGGAGTGTCCAAAGCTCTCTGGACACTGGCATGTAGGCTTGTGGGAGCATCTAGCACTCTCTAGATGTTTTCATGCCCATAGCATGGGAGCATCCAGAGGTTTAATAGCTTAAAAACTCAATGGGACTCAGGGGCATGATACCCGTGTGGTTGGGATGGCTCCTGGGAGTGTTGTTGCTGATGTAGAAGGTATGTTTGATGGGTTTTTGTCGATTCCACTTCCTTAAGGATACCTAGGGGGTGAATCATATCATAGTAGCATCTCATCACATGTTTAGCTCAGTTGGCCGGTTACTTGGGTAGATATGGGAGGGTGGTGGTTATAGGTAGTGAAACAATGAATCCATTACATATTCATGAATGAAATGTCATGTACAACCAATTCATAATATAAGGCTTTTTCAAGGTGATGCAATCATCATTTTTAGTGTTTTGACAGTTCATCACTTCATTCACAACTTGGCCATTTTCCTAAAGGATTTCTACTGTATACTACAAAAGAAGGCTACTCTACAATTGTTGCTCTTGCATCTCTTTATATGTAACATTACATCATGCTCAAATTTTAGGAGTAGGTAAAATCGTGTAATGAGTTAACAAATACACATGACAACACATTGTTTGGAGAAAGAGCAAGGGGCAGATTTGATCCATACAAATGGGAATAACCAAATTTCCATTTAGGTACAAAAATTTGTACGTTGTCATTGATATTTATAGAATTCCATATGTTGAAACTATATTTATTCACTAACATACTTCATAGGAGGAAAAATGTTCTAAAAGGAAATTTTCATTACTATATATATAAGAAATCCAAAATGTTCTAGAATGAAATTCCCTTCACTATATGTATAAGGAAACCTATTCTAGGACAAATGTTTCCTTATTCTAAGACAAAATTCTCTCTCTCTCTCTCTCTCTCTCTCTCTCTCTCTCTCTCTCTCAATATATCATATGACATGAGCTAGGTTTGTTGCATAAAACTGGTAATGTCAATCAAAGATACTATTAAACACTAGATATCATTCCTATGAATATTTTAGTTCAACTCAGCATGGTTAGCACTTAATGCAACAAGGGAAAATTCCACCATGACACGAGATTGAAGTAATAAAACCAAGATTCATTTGGATGCCATGCAAGTGTTATACATGAGGTCTTAAAATACCAGATCATTATTGTAATACCTAGTGGCCCAACTTTAAGGAAATCTGAGACCTTCACTCTTCAAAGTAGAATATGACATATGTAATTTCAACCACAAATATTCCATCATGTCAATGTTTCTTATCAGTAATACTACTTAGGAGGTTTGACTGTGACATGTTAAGTTTAATATGGCTATCCATCTTGTGAAAGTTTATTGAACAATGCTTGAATACACAACATTTTATTTTGCAAGTCACGCACCTTACTACAAATTTATAACCATTAGTCCACCTCATTTTACCATGCAAAATATAAATTACACACAACATTGCAATGTTGTAACCATGCATAAAAAGGTGAATTGTGAACTTTTAATCATATTTTGGCATCACAATTAAAAAGGCACTCAATTGTAGAAATTATGATGCTTATTTGCAATTGGTCATGAAATTTTAATTAAATTACAAGACATAAACCTACTCTACTACTATGTGGAATTCAATTCACAAATTAAAACATCAATCACAAACATGTAATTATAAATAACACACATGCATTGTTATGAAACAAACTCACAAAAAGATAGAAAAGATAGATGAACGCCTTAGAAATAAGCCTCTTCAAGGGGGAAACCTCCTTTGCATTACACAAATGAACAATTCTTGGATGACACAAATGACAAGACCTCCTTTCTATATATAGGAGTCTAAGGGGTCATAATATAATCAGAGCCGACATAACAATAATAATGTAAGGGAACAATAATAAAATAGTGGGCTTCTATGGGCGCACAATAATAATATATGGGGACTACATCGCAAAAAAATATAAGTAAGGGGGTTGTACTAATAACAATAAGGGGTTACACTAGTAGTATAGGACCTAACATGCCCCTCTCCTTCAAAAAGTGTTGTCCTCAACACTTGAGTAGTTCTTGATGCTTCTGTACAAAATTCTTGTCCTCCCATGTGGAATCTTCAACAGGTAAGTTCTTCCACTTGATGAGATACTCCGAAATTGATTGATTTTGTAGTTGTCGAGTTCTTGTTTCTATGAATGCTCTAGGTTCAAATATGAATTTTCCTTCCTCGTAAAGTTCTACCAATATATTTGAACTGGGATCTTCTGCAACTTTTGAATGAGTGTCCACACTTCTTCATCCTTTTTCCATTCATCCCTTGCTTCATGTATCCAATCTGGCTAGATAATAGAAATAGCACAAAACAATGCTTCCACATCCTCATCCTTTCTTGAGAGTGCATCCGCAACAACATTTTGCTTCCCTTTTTTGTAGATGATTTCAAAGTCATAACCCAACATATTTGTGACCCATCTTTTCTATTCTTCTAAAGATAATATTTGTTCTAAAAAGTAATTAAGACTATCATGATCCATTTTTACCTTGAAGTGTCTTCACATTAGGTAAGGTCGCCATTTCTTAAGTGCATGTAATATTGCCAACATTTCCTTCTCACAAATTGCTTGCTTGAGATGTTGTTGTAAAAATACCCAATCATCTACATCAAAACTTCTTTCACTGTGATGTTGATTTGCCTGTTGTTTCATTCGATTCTGCACCAAAGTGGCATTATCCTTTAAAAGTCGGGGAACTTGTTGTTGATGCTCGATGTGATCTTTCACTACTTGAATATTTTTCTTCTTCATATGTCCTTCTATCTTGAGAGTTTGAGTAGTGGTAATTTCTTCGAATGCATTACAAGATATGGTCGGATTCATTTCTTGATGCTCGATGTGATCTTTCACTTCTTGAACATTTTTCTTCTTGATATGTACTTCTATCTTGATAGTTTGAGGAGTGGTAATACCGGCCAATGCATTACAAAATATGGTCAGATTCATTTCTTCTTTCTTGATGTGATATTTCACTTCTTGAACCTTTTTCTTCTTGACATGTCCTTCTATCTTGAGAGTTTGAGGAGTGGTAATTCTTGCCAATGATTTAAAAGATATGGTCGGATTCATTTCTTCTTTCTCTGGGGTTGGTTCCTGGTGTATATCCTCTTCTTTTGATGTTTCTTGATCCTTTTATTCCTCCTCTTCATAATCTATGTAAAATAACTTCTCAGCACACTTATGACCTTTAGTGTATTTTTTATCACAATTGTAACAAAGCCCTTTTGCTCTTTTTCCTTCCAATTGTTGTGGTGTCAACCTTGTAGGTTGTGGAAGGATAGGAGAAACAATACTTCCATCTTTATAGTTGTGAGGGGTAGACTTCCTTGTTTCCATAATTTTGCTTTGCACTTTACTTGCCCTCTCCAATGAATCAAGTTCCCAATGACGAACCTCATGTTGAATGCTATCCTTTAAAGTCCCTATGGAGACATCAATCCTCTGCTTCTCTGGAATATCATTTTCCCTTATATTCAATTTTTGAAAGTCCTCAATTTTCTCTGCCATTGAACACTTTTGTTTGAGATTTATCAATAGGCTAAAGAAGGTGTTGCTCTTTTTACCATAAAAATTGATTTGTTTCTAAATAATTAGATGCAATACGTACCTTTTGTAATAATGGTATGCCATGTAGATCAAAATATTTTTCCATCTGTAGTATCCAATTTACCGGATCCTTGCCCTCAAACTTCCTCATCTCGCTTTTTCTTGATTTTAGGAGCTCTATCTTGAAACGATTGTAACTCTGTAATTTCAGATCTCCAAGTTCTAAAATTTCTTCCTATAGTAGCCCTCTGAGTCCTCTTTCTAAACCCGAAAGTCTGATCACGATTAGATTATATAAGGAAGTGTTATGCCAAATCTCCCACGATGACTTGATTATAGACTAGTTCAATAGAGTGAAATTGTACAAAGTGCCAAATGTCATTGTTTCAACCTTAGGACCTGAAACCGATACACAGAAAACTATAGTATGTCCTCTTTCTTCTACTTCTTATGAAATTTCAATTTGATGGTCAAAGAGAAAGTTATGACGATTTTCCCAACGTCACTTGTTTAAGATGTAATTCGAGAACCTGTAGAAACCCTAAATGTCTTAGATTATATCTCCGAAAATATAGTGAGACAAGATCTAAAATTCAGACCCAAGGTTCAAACCACTCTCTTATAAAATGGGGTTTTTTTTAGCTTCTACAACTTCGTATCGAACAAGTTATAGTGAAACTTCCACGATGACCTGTTTTAGATGAAATTATAGAGCTTGCAAAAACCATAACTTGCTCAGACCATATCTCTGAAAATATAGCAATATAAGATCTGCAATTCGAACCTAAGGTTCAGTGAGATTACTTCTCAAATGGGTTTTTTTTAAGCATCTGAAACCTCTCAGAAAAAAGTTATAGTGAAAATGCCACGATGACCTGTTTGGAGCAGCGAAACCCTAGAATCCAGAGCTCTAATACCAAATGTTAGGAAACCATCTCACAAAAAGATAAAAAGATAGACCAACACCTTAGAATTCAGCCTCTTCGAGGGGGAAACCTCCTTTACATTACACAAATGAACAATTCTTAGATGATACAAATGAAAAGACTTCATTTCTATATATAGGAGTCTAAGGGGTCATAATATAATTAGAGTCGACATAACAATAATAATGTAAGGGCACAATAATAACAATAGTGGGCTTCTATGGATCACAATAATAGCAATATAGGGACTACATGGGCACAACAATATAATAAGGGGATTGTACTAATAACAATAAAGGTTACACTAGTAGTATATGGACCTAACAAGCTTGTAAAGCACCTTAAAGTGTAGATAGAACAATGTACTTGGATTATCATATCCAAGAGAGATTATTATTTAAGAATCAATAATTTTGAATCCACAAGGTTTAGTAAGGTTGAATCTTATTAGAGAGCTACATGGTGGAGGCTTGGGTGGAAATTTTGGCATGGATAAAACCACGAGATTGGTAAAGGAAAGGTATTTTTGGCCTAGTATCAACAAGGATGCTAGGAAATTTGTTGAGTGGTGTAGATTTTTCAAATTAGAAAAGGGTAGAAGTCAAAAATATAGGATTTTGTACTCCATTCACGGTACCCTAAAAGCATTGGGAAGATGTGAGCATGGATTTTGTTTTAGGGATACCTAGGACACAAAGAAAGCATGATTTTGTGATGGATTTAGTAGATCGATTTTCAAAAATATCACATTTCATAGCATGTAAAAAGATAAGTGATGCTTTTGAAGTGGTCACTCTATTCTTTATAAAAGTTGTGAGACTCCGTGGTTTACCAAGGAGCATTGCTTCCAACAAAGATACAAGTTTTCTCGGTCACTTTTGGAGGACACTCTCAAAGAAAATGGGATCTAAATTATTGTGCAATTCAGCCTACCATCGATAGACACATAAAAAGACTTAAGTGGTGAACAAAAGTCTTGGGAATTTGTTGAGAAGCTTGAGTGGTGAAAATCCTGGACAGTGGGATATGGTTTTAGCAATGATTGATTTTGCCTATAATAATACAATGAACAGATCAACTGGTAAGAGTCCTTTCAAGATTGTTTATGGCAGGTCACTAAAAGGGATTCTGGAATTGATAAAGTTTCTAGGTTTTAAGGAAAGAAAGAGTGTTGATGCAATTGATTTTGTAGAAAACATATAGGACATGCATGAGCGGGTGAAACAAAGGTTGTAGCAAAAGAGGCCAAGTATAAAACGAGGGCAGATCTATAGAGGAGGATGAAATTTTTTGAGGAAGTGAACTGGAAATGGCACATTTTCAAAAGGAAATATTTCTCGGGAGTACCTACAAAAAACTAAAGTGCAAAAAGATAGAACCATGTAGAATTTTGAAGAAAATTAATGAAAATGTGTATAAGCTTGAATCACCATAAAATTTGGATATCTCTCTTATATTCAATGTTGTTAACTTGAATGAATTTAATGAACGGGAAAAGAATTATGAGGTTGGTACTCTAGATGAATGGAAGCAACAGTCACCAGTCAAGCCAATTGAGCAAGTAGAGAAAATTTTGGCCAAAAGGGTTGGTGGGAAAACCCTAAATAAAGAATATCTAGAGTGGAGTGGAAAAATAGAGGGTTTGAGGATGCATTGTGGATTTTTGAGAAAGAATTAGTATGCCTACGACGTTCTTCATCCTCTAAAACAACTACCCCATGTGCTAGAAGCTCATGTTTTTCTTACCAAGTGTGTCTGATGTAGGAGCATCCTTGGGCTCTGGAAAACCACATAAGTTAGTCAACTATTGGATAATAAAGTGTAGTAAAACCATTATTGTTACTCTACACTACATGTTTGTGCTGCTACGCCAAGTTGTAGCTCTACATGGAAGAGTTTTGGTGCTTATTCAAGTGTAATTAAAATGGTCAAGGAAGTCAAAAAGTGATCCATATTTATGCAGGAACGAAACGAAATACAGATTTAAACAAAAAAATAAAGCTATACTGAAAACTAAACTTTGATTCATTGATAACAAAATACTGAAATTGTTTACATGCAGAATGGAAATAAACTAGCTCGGCGATGGTAGCTTATCTCTGAGAAGAGAGTGGCGGCTACATGCCTCTGAACTGTGTTACAATGAGGCTCTCAGACCTTTTTATTATTGAGAACGAAAGGAAAATCGCAAACATCCAAAAACCTAACCCTAGGAGATGAAGCACCAAAATTTTGTGGGCCCTGTTTGGGTTAGTTGGTACACCAACTTCTCAAGATCGTAACTTTGGCATACTATCCCCGTTTGACACATATGATACCTCGTTAGAAAGATCTATCCGAGGAAAAAAAAAAAAATCATTTGTAATCCCTTGTTGCAGGTCATGGGTTTTCCTATTTTCCAGAGGGAGGAAAAAAAAAACAAACAAACAAAAAAGACAAAAAACAAAACAAAAAACAAAACAAAACAAAACAAAACAAAAACAAAAAACAAAAACAAAAAAATAAAACAAAAAAACAAAACAAAAACAAAGCAAAAAAACAAAACAAAACAAAAAAACCATTTAGAACCTCAAAACGGCCCCAAAATTTTAAACCCCAAAAAACTGTCAAAAATAGTAAATTGTGCTACAATTAAGAAACTGAAAGAAACAGTGCTGGGGGTCCGAGTGGAATAGGTGGGTGGCCACCAATATCCACCTAGATCATTCCTCCCTCCTTAGGAAGAAATGGTCCTGTTGATGCCTCGAAATTCGTTGTATCAACATTGGGGGATAACCACCCGGTCCGGACCTTAATACAGCTCCTTTTCCGTTTGGGATGGTGGCTCCGACTGGATATAATGGGACAAGTTTCCCAATAATGAATAAAAGGGGTGGATGAGCGATTGGTTATCTAATCTAATGATAGGCGAATAACTTGATCTATCATCAGAAATAAAAGAAATAATACTAATCCCGGGAACTATTATTCTTTGGAAATGTAGCATTTGATGATCTTTGTCTATTGACATGCATATAGATGACTCTATCAAATAAACATAGATATTTATTCATTCAAAGATTACTTTATTTAAATAGTTAAACAAAGTGATTAACACAATATTGCTACACTTATCATTTATATCATCGATACATGCATGATTAGAAGAAAAGCATACTGTAAACATCCAATAGTGGAATGAATAAAGAATGTTGTTAAAACACATATATATATCCGATAATAGCAAGAGCGATCAAATGACAATTCATATAAAAAGAATGAGTTCATACATAGATAATAGTACCATATGAGCTGCTTATCACTCCCAATATCAATCACTATTTGAAATTCTTCTTCCAACGCAGAAATACTATCAAACAAAGACAGTAGTGCACATTCGCATAAAAGCTTCTTTGTCAAAATCAGAATGATTGGTCCAGTTTTATAAAAGAATATCCCTGAAGTACAATAGTGCAACTTCAGGTTTTAAGTCATATAGAAAACTTTACGACCCTTCCTAAATACATGAAAGGGTCTATAAATACTAAACTAAGCTAAATATCTATGAAGCTGAAATCCTACTTAATTGGTATCAATTGATGTTAAATATCTCCTTCACAGCGATCTGGCAGTCGGTGGCATGAATCATCATTCAGGCTGTTTGCCTTTAAACCTGAGCTGACGTATCGCAAGCATTGGCTCCACTTTGGATGGTCTATTGAGGCGAGAATTGAGTTGGGCGGCATACATGGCATCCTGAATATCGGGAATGATACACCCGATTGCATCCGTAAGGCATTTGAGGGTGGCTCTCTAGCTGTGCAGTTTGACTAAAAAGAACCAATAGGCATCCCATGTCAAATTGTTAATTCATGTGATTAATCTTCCATTTCTCTCTAGTTCTGGATAACATGACTGCTCCAATGTTTTAGCAGCTATCAATTTACCTGGAGTACATTTAGAGATCATGTTAGACAAGTAAAGAGTATTATTAACCAATTCAACCAAATTACTAGTGGTTGATTTGCATCTTGAAATTTCTCTTTCTACCTTCATTAACTGAGACTGCCATTTTGTAAATAATATCTCTTTATGCGATTCTAAAAGCTTTGGTAAATTAGCCGCCTGTCCCTGATCGGTATCTTGCCATTCAAGAAAATTGGTTAATGTTTCATCGGCTTGATCCAAGTCTGTTCTAGCTTTTTCCGGTTTCTCACTTATTGATGTCGTTAAATCGCATAATGGTTTCGCCTGGGCGATTTATTGACATAAAAGCTTTATCTGATTTATCAATCCCTTGTTTATCTGTAATTCCTCTACTTTGAATTCATCTATCTGTGGAAGTTTCTTTTTTTCATCTAGTTGGGCTGATAGTTGAGAAATTTGCTCATCTTTTGACTTCAGCATTTGTTCATTCGATGCTTTTAGTTGCGGCAATGCCTCAGATAGTTCTTTCTGCTTTTGAACTGCGCTGTCATCAATCCTGTGTTTCTCTTCCTGCAATTGTTTAGTTAATTGATTATTTATTTGTTGTTGTACTACCAATTGTTGTTCTGCCTGCTCCGCCTTTTGCTGTGCTTCTGATAGTTGCGCTTGTAGTGAAAAGATCTCCTGGTCTTTTGTTTTCAATAAACTGCTCACCTCTGATCCCTTCTCTATTGTTGCCACCGAATAGGCTCCAGCATATTGTGATAGTTTTGTTAAATCATCAGAGGGGTCAAATTCCTCTTTCCAAAGCACATTGCCCGTCACTGTTTGTTCTGGGAATAGGGAAGGTTGATCAGTCCTTCTCCTCTTCCTCTGTCATTTCACCACAGCTTTGTGTCTTGGGCTATAGAAGACATCTAAGGGAGGAATTCATTCTATCTGCAAAATAACCTGGTCGGAGGGATCCTTTGGGATTATCTCAACTTCTTTTGAACTGGGTAGGACGTTGGTTTCACCTGAAACTTGTTTTGAAGTTGCCTCCTGTGTATTAACCTCTTTTGATGTCTCGTCATCTTTAGAGCACACAAGATTACCGATAATTGAATTGAATTGCTGCCATTCCTGGAGCAATTTCGGGTTAATTTGAGTATTTTAATTTACATTTATGTTGCTTTGTTCCTGCTCTTTCGCTTGGGTTTCCTCTTTTCTTTTCATATGCACTTCTTCCTATTCCTTTGATGTAACAGGAGGTTCCTTAATAAGTTGCTACTCAGGCTTGCTTGATTCTGTTGTTGGGGTTGTTGCTAACAGATCTAGAGGCAGAGTTTGCAACCTCTATTCTCTAAGTTTGTTGAATTCAACTAATCCTTCATCTTTGTATTCGATTATAGCAAGCGATTTAACTTGGTACATTGGCTCTGCAGATGAGAACAGGTCATCAAACTTATCTTCTTTAGGTTCAAACGTGGTCAATTTGGCCTGTTCAAGTGCATTATAGGCGACTTTGCGTGGATTAAATCACCTACTAGGGAGAGTTTCCAGAGTTAATGAATTTATTTTTTCAAATTCTTTCTCTGCATGTTTGAAATCATGTAGAGTGTAGATACCACATCTCAGGGGAAAAGAGGGCCAGACCTGCTTCTTATTCTTCTTTAGAGTTTGTGTAACTCCTTCAGAGATAATCTGATAGGCTATTTCCCTGGCCAGCAGTTTATCAAGTATGTACAAAGGGAGAACGTGAGGTTTGGCTTGACTGCCGAAAATTCTGATATAAGTAAACTTTTCCTCCCCGAACCAACTTCCTATTAATGTCAAATCAATCCCTGCTTGGTAGGAAATCTTAGGGGCAGGCTTATTAAAGATAGAATGATGAATGGGTAACATAAAGCCGTTGTAGATTTGGTATAAATGGTGCTTGTAGTAAGTTTTCCACAACTTCTGATGGTATATGTGAATGGGCGTGGGGTCTTGCAAAGTCCACCTCCATCCGAGCATAGGAAATTCAGATTTAAAACATGGGATGTCTAGCATATAAGCACTATAGTAGAATGGGGGAATAAGCCTTTCAGTGACGCGGGATTCGGTTCTAAAATCAAGAACTGCGGTTGCTAGCTTATCAGACAGTATAGTTTCCCAATCCATTATTTCACCATTACATGCCGCTTCCATCAAGGGAACCATTTCTATAGTGAAATTAGCGGAATCATGTAATCCCCAAAACCTACACATCATTATCCCAGCATAGCAATAAGGAGAACATAGAGAATCAACCGAGTACTTACCTGAAGATTCATGCTTGTGTTTTGTCGGATTTTGCCTCCATTCCTGAATGGGTTTAGATTCAGTCTCGTTCTCATCTCGGAATTTCTCCAGAAATGTCATGTTGTACTTCTTCTCTAGCACAGACAAATGATACATTTGCCTCAAATCATCAGATTGAAATGAACAGAAGATTCTCCCATCTCTGGTGCTGAAGGTGCTGTCTGTGATTGGGATTTCCTGAATTGCCCATCTCACTACATCCGTATATGGGAGAATCTGTTCCCGATCTGCTATCCGATGAAGGAAAGAGTTGGCTAAGTCCTTTAGAGTAGCATCATATTTTCGAGTGCTATCTGCTGAGGCTTGTACTACTGTCTTCTCTGGTTCTTCGGCTTCAATCAAATTATAGGTACCTTGCTAAGTAGTTTTTCCGAGTCCTAGAAATGTAGTATCCGATATCAATCCTTTCTTTTTAGTTCCTGGATCAGCGATGGGTTGTCCTGTGGCTGGCGAAGCGGAAGCGATTGTAGTTTTCTTAGACTTCTTCCCCATTCTGCTTGAATTTGTTACTTCGGAAGAGTTCTGCACAGGAGTCAAAATGAACGTAATAGAGAAATTTGATAGCACAAACAGAATATGAACGAGATATATATCGATCAATGCATGATGAATGATTAACTTAAGGTGGCCACAGATACAATCTGTGAGAAGATTTCTAGGCTTACTGTTTCATTAAATGGCCGTTAAGACCTGTCAATCCTTTAAATGCCCATCATTTCGATTATTGGCCGAATGATTTGTTTAAGCGTGCCTTGGATGTTTTGGCGGTTGAGCGCAGATGAATGGCTGTTTGGAAGATAAGGCTTTTAATACGAATTAATCGTAATAACTCTGCTTTAAGATTTTTGGAATTCGCTCTTTTGGCCTTATCGCAATTGGACGTTGGGGAAATCTTAAATCGTTACATTGGTTGCATTTGGAATCCCCGATCGCCGATATCGATATCGCATCGCGTTGGGAGTATTAACTGAGCACTTTAAAAGAATGCATGGTAAACCGCCGATCGCCGATAGCGATATCGCATCACATTGGAGCGAAAAGGAATTTTATTGTGCCAACTTATTATTGTCAATATCCGATAGCCTATTACGAGTTGTCGCATCGGAGAAAACCAATGGGTCTTTAAGTTATGCCTCCTTTGTCATTGCGATATGCGATCTTGCGATCGCTTTATCTCAATGATAAAAGATTAATCATTTATATATATATAAGACCTTTAATCGGTTTATCAAAAAGGTTTAGTAATGTTTTTATTTTGTTTTCGGACCTTTTTGAGTAACACTAAGTTGATACCAATTAAAATAAAAAGGGACCCATTTCACATTATAGTTTTGAGAATAATAATGATATGAAATGGGGGTTGTTGTAGGGCACAACAGGACCCGACGGAGTTTATAGTGGCGGATCTATAAGATTTGAAATCCGAATAAAGGGTTCAGAGGAGAGGTTTTATGTAATCCCTTTGTATTCTATAAAGTGCTTGGCCGAGTCTTTTAAGGCATATCAGAGTTGAAAGGTGGTGAGGCATATATGCATGTAAAACCAGCAGAGGAGCCAATAGCCGATTGTGATAAAGGCAATCCTCGGAAAGTGTGCAGAGGCTGTACGAAAGGCAGGAAGGTATGTTTTGTGCGTATTTTCCTCTGTAAATGAGTTATAAAGGAAATAATGTAGATAAAGCCTTTGTGAGTTAAATATGGGTGTAACCAATGATAAAAGGGAAAGTTATATATAAGAGTCATGAATGAAGGTTTTAAGGTTGTGTAAAGCCCCGATAGGAGGTTTCAGTGGGGTGATTGAGTTCCGATGTAAAGGAATGGATAAAGGGGGCATTAACAATCTGATGGTTGAAGATTTGTATCCTTTTGAGAGTCAAATACCTGGGATAGATGTATTTATGCATATTGTGGGTTTCAACGGGGGTAACCCTACATCACATATTAGCATATGTGAGTTCATTTGTAAGAAAAATGTAAGAATAAAGTAAGATTTAAGAGAGAAAGATATGATATTTACAAACATATATTATAGTGCATAGGTTTTATAGTTTCCTTTCTCACTCATTTTGAAATTTAGCATTTTATCTAAGCTATTTCAATGTTTCATATTTGTGGTAATGATATAAACAACAATTTTATTTGGAAGTAATTGAAATGGTGAATACAAGGAAGTGTAGAAGTTTGTAGATTAAATTTGGTGTCTTTGTTTGTATCTAGGAAGATTTATACAACATTAGTTACATGGACAACAATTTTCTGTAATGCGCTAGAAAACATTTCAAACTGCAAAATAAACAAAGGAGAATGACCCAACCAGAGGCAAGGAGCTAAAAAAATGAAAATATTTCTAAAACTTTGAAAAAATAGCATGTTTTAGTTTTGTAAGATGTATACCTAAAAAAAAAATCCATATTGAATTTTAGGTGGTCAATCTTTTCACCAATCATATTCAAATTAGAATTCAAACCTGGAAACTATAATGTTCCCATTGATTTAAATTAATGGAAAGAACTTACTTCAAGAGGGGATGCATGCCACATATGCAAAGATTTACACACAAACTTAAGGCTCTAGTTCCATGCTAATTCATCTTAAAAATTCATGCTAGAAGTATCTATAAAATAACTAATAGAAATCTCTTGAGTTGTGTGGTCTATTGACCCAAAGCCATTATGGTGTCACTTGAATGAAATAATGGATTTAAGCTAGGCCATTTATAGTCTATTGACAAATATATTTTCAATACTTTGGACTATGGAGAAATATCACTAAAACTACGAAACCTCAACCCTAACAACAAACTGTGAGCTTACAATTGGGAAAATTAATTATTCATTGGAACATTATTTAGGATGCATTTATGATGTTTCTAGCAAAATTCAAGGTCTCTATGGAAATTATTCACTTTTCATGGGAAATTGATAATGCTATTGCACTTGTCTATTAGGATTTCACATAATGATCAACGAAATTGGTTCATTAGCTATGAACCTATTCATCCTCTCAAGCCTTAAGAATATTTCACTTCATACATTATAAACTCCTTTTGCTTAAACTCACAGATTATTATGGTAATGATGTCAACACATACAATGGCCATGCATATTGCGATACTGTAAGGATATTTGTGTTGGAATATTGTAATTGCCCTTGCTATTTGTAGAAATTTGTAGAATTGTCTGAGTTAGATTTAGAGAAAATCTAGGTTCTTCTATTATAGAAAGCTTTAGAAGGGCTCAGTTATCTATAATGCCTACTATTAGTGTGCACACATGAAGATGATACTCAATTATGGTGCAATGGAAGTGCATAAATGTAATATTTTCAAGAATGTTGATTCATTTTAAGAGACATGAGCACATTCTTCTTTATTTAGGTTTGACAATTATCGAATATCCAGATACATTGCACCGATCCATCATTACACTCCTCTTATCAGTGCATTTGTTATCACAACAACTAGGTATTGCATTTAATATAGCTACATATACAATGATTGCACATTTAATTGTTGTATCTACATACTCCCCAACCACCATTCTTACCTTAGAGTCAGCTGTCCAATCATGTGCTCCACTTCCTATTAGTACTTCCATTGTTGTAGTAATGAGTATTACATATATTGTAGCTACATATACAATGGTTATATCTAAAATTGTTGTAACTACATCCTCCCTAACCCCGATTATTTCCTTGGAATAGGTTGTATGGCCAAGTGCTCCACCTCTGAGGCACGAAGGGAAAGCTTCTTGATTTCCTCAGATGTTTTTGGTGACACTAATTATTTGATCAAAATATTATACATTTCAATGTTTTCAATTAATTAATTGTTGTAATTATTAAAAGAAGGCATTATTGAGAAGCATGGATCACAAGGGAGGACAAACCCCCAAAAATCTATAGACTTTCCTAAGGTGTTTTTTTTTAAGATTTGAATTATAATTGTATTGTTTAAGTGTGTTAGATAATATAACTATGGGGAAAAATGATATGTAGTTGTTTCCCTTTTTGAGACCGGGGAGGCATAAAACTCCAAGATGAAAGAAGGAATAAGGCTCCTTAATATGGAATAAGAGGAATATTGATTTTGGACATGCAACCAGGAGTGCCAAAGGTGGCAATGGTGATTGAGAGATCCATTATGTACATTAGCCATGATGATGCATTTTGGGCATGAGATTCCATTTGTGTTAGGGCAATAGATACCATTCTTTCAATTTTGGGCATGAGATGTCATTTGTGTCTAGGGAAATAGCTACCATTCTTTCAATGTTGGGCATGAGATTCCATTTGTGTCTACAACACTAGCTACCATTCTTTTAATGTTGTGCATGAGCTACCATTATGTATGCTGGGAACAAGGTTCCATTTTGTATGAAAATGTTTAGTTGGACCAATTACAATACAAATATATGACTTTTGACTTGTGTATATGACAATATCTTTATTTATTTATTCATTAATGATGTGGATTTCATATGATATACTATGAATGCTTCTTTGCTTAAATGGTGAATGTAGCTACCACAAATGATAATATAATGAATAATGTTTTCTTGACTTTTGCAATAATTATTATGATGGATAATTCATCAAATGCATATTTGATGGTGTAACTTTTTTAAGTGCTTATGTGTTGGGAATGAAGTGAGTAACTAGTATGATATATAATTAACTAAATACATATTTTATGTTGTAACTTGGTCAATTATTTATGTTTGGGTGCAACTGAGTGAACGATGTAACTTGGATAAGTGTTTATGTTAAGTGGTTACGTCTTTATGTTTCCAATCGATTATGTGAAATCATTATACAATAAAATAGAAAATAGATCCATCAAAGTTAACTCTTAAACCATTAATTTTAATGAAAATACTAATCATGATGCCTTTGTATATCATGTTTATATCATATTGATAATGTCTATAATAAATTAGGCTTCTCAACAAGCCCGTACTTGTAATCAGTATAAATTACTAAAGTTGATATTTACCCAAATTAATAATTATTTTAAGATCTAAAAACCATGGGTTTGACTCTATTAATCCTCTCGGGGTCAGGATCCTTAATTAGGGTGAACTATTTACCTTTTTTTTATGTCTCCATATATAACGTAGACATAAATACTTAGAGAGTGAAATTTTCTCAATAACCAATTAGCTAGCAAGTATCTATGCCTAATTATACCTCATATACCTACATTCCAAAAATTACATACGTTTTGTATGAAAGTGTTTAGTTGGACCAATTACAATACAAATATATGAATTTGGACTTGTGTGTACGACAATATCTATATGGATTTTTGCATTGTTGATGTGGATTTTGTTAGGTCCCTATAATACTAGTGATTCCCCCATTACTATTGTCATTGCAACCCTTATTTTTATTTTTTTGCTCCTAATGTCCCCATATTGTTATTATTGTGCCCCATAGAAGCCCACTATTGTTATTGTTGTGCCCTTATATTATTATTGTTATGTCCACCTTGATTATATTGTGAAACATTAGACTCCTATATATAGAAAGGAGGTTTTGCATTTGTATCATCAAAGAATTGTTCATTTGTATAACATAAAGGAGGTTTCCCCCTCGAAGAGGTTGTTTTTGAAGGCGTTGATCTATCTTTTCTTCTATTTTGTGAGCTGGTTGCATAACATTTGGTATCAAAGGTTTGGATTCTAGGGTTTCACTGCTTCAAATAGGGCATCATGGAATTTTTGCTATAACTTTTTTTCTGTGTCATTTCAAAATCTAAACAAAAAAACCATTTGAGATGAAATCTCTTTGAAACTCGATTCTGAATTTCACATCTTTTCTCGCTATAGTTTCAGAGATATGATCCAAGGAAGTTAGGGTTTTTGTAGGAGCTAGAATTATATCTCACACCGGTGACCTAGGGAAAATCTTCATCGCTTTTGTTTTGAGCATCAGATTGAAACTTAGGAAGAAGTTACAGAGAGAGGAGGGCCTTTAGTTTTTCGTGTATCGGTTTCAGGTTCTAAGGTTGAAACAGTGACATGTGGAACTTCGTACAAGTTCGCTCTACTGAACCAGTCTATAATCAGGTCATCGTGAGATATTTGGCGTAACGCTTCCTTGGAGAATCCGATCTTGATCATAATTGTGGGTTTATAAAGAGGAATAAGAGGGATACAACATGATGCAATTACAGACCTTGGAGATATGAAATTATAGACATACAACAAATTCAATATCGAGCTCCTACAAAGTGAAAAAAAGTTTGTAGTTTTTTTTTTTTTTAATTTTGCATAATTTTGGTTTGAAAAATTAGTTTGAAGGATTTCAAAGGGCATAATGAAGCATTATTATCATTAATTGATGCCCCGAAGAAAGAAAATGGAAACACCTAGTAAGCAACTTGAAAGCTCTAGCATGACTCATTAAGAAGAGGAAGAAATGCAACATGATATATATAAATTATGAGACCAAGTACAACAAATTTCACTCTCACAAATAGTAACAGAAGCTAAGATGGATGGTTTAAAGAAAGGGATGGAAGCTAAGATAGATGGTATGAAAGACAAAATTGAAGATTGGAAGAAAAGTTTGACAAAGTTGCTATAAGAAAGACTTCCTAATGGCGAAAAGGTAGTAGAGGAAACTCATAATGAGAGAAAAAGAATTGTTAATCATGATTCGAAGAATGACAACATTGAATATTTGAAGAAAGACGTGGAAGGTTTGAAGGAAGGTTTGACAAAGTTGCTAGAAGAAAGGCATCTTAATGGTTAAAAGGTAGCAGAGGAAAATCATGATGAGAACAAAAGAAATGTTAATCATGATTTCATAGACTCTAACGTTGGAACAAAGGCCCACCATGTTCCAAAGATCGATATGAGGAAGTTTGACAGAAAGGATCCCGTAACATGGATACTAAAAATGGAAGAATATTTCGATCTCCATAATGTGCAAAGAACACAAAAGGTACACCTTGCAACTTTATATTTGGAACCAAATCAATTTGTATGGTATCAATGGCTTTGCTCTCATAAATAAATTGTCACTTGGGCAATTTTTACGGAAGAAATGATAGCACATTATGAGGATACAAAAAGCAACACCCTTTTTAGCCAATTGATAAATCTCAAACAAATGGGTTCAATGATGGAGCACATTGAGGACTTCCAAAAATTGAACATAAGGGTAAAAGATATTCCAGAGGAGCATAGGATGATGTGTTCATAGGGTCTTTAAAGGATAATATCCAACATGATGTTCACCTTTGGGAACCTGATTCATTAGAGAAGGAATTCAGGTTAGCAAGAAAAATGGAAAGCAAAATTATGGCAACCAAGAAGCATACCACTCACAAATATAATGTGGAAGTGTTGTTGCCCTACCTTCCCAAAACCTACAAGTTTGACACCAGAACAAGTGGAAGACAAAAATAGCAAAAGGGCTTTTATAGTTGGAATAGCAAATACTAAAGGTCATAAGTGTTCCTAGAAGAAATATTTTAACATAGATTGTGAAAAAGGAGGAAGGAAAAAGAACAAGAAATGTCAAAAGAAGAGGATATACACTAGGAAAAAACCCAAATAAAGAAAATTGATATGACCTATCTTGTAATGCATTGGCCAGAATTTACTTCTCCTCAAACTAATCAAGTATAAGGACAATATACAAGAAGAAAAAGGTAATAGGTGTTGATATGATAGGTAGTACCCATAATGTACTCATTGTTTATGGATGAGCAAAAGAATTGAATTGCTTCCTATATCCAACACCAGAGTGTCAAGTGATGATTGCAAATGGAGGAACAATAAAATGCTCTGGAAAGTGCCATAATATCAAGCTATCCATGGGAGAATATGTATTGACTAGCCCAATGCTTTCCATTCCAATGGGAGGTGCTGATGTTGTACTAGGAGTCCAATGGCTACAATCCCTGGGTACAATAGCTTTAATTTTCAAGAACTTTTCATGAAATTTTCTACGGAAGGAAAGGAAGTT